>ML677365.1:21543096-21654265 GCA_007922305.1 Dermatemys mawii | reverse complement strand
AGAAAGAAAGAAAGAAAGAAAGAAAGAAAGAAAGAAAGAAAGAAAGAAAGAAAGAAAGAAAGAAAGAAAGAAAGAAAGAGCAACGGTTTGGTATTGCTGAATGTCTAATATCTTTTGCCACATTTGCTGGATAGAATTTTCCTTCCTTGTCATTTGGCCTCACAAACAAGATATTTCAGATTGTTCATCTGGATTTAGCTGTAAAAATAAATCTTGGAAAAATATTGTATTTGCACTACAGGCCTGAGCCAACTTCCATTAGATCTCTCAGAAATTGGTCCATTGACTTTAATGGGTATTGAATCAAGTGTAGGTTCATACTGAGCAAAGCAGATCAAGTTAAGCAAGTGCTGAAAGTGTTTTGCTAAACAGAGGTGGAATTAAGTGCATACTTAAGTGCTTTGTTGGATTGCAGGCTTTGTTGAGTCCTCAGGCTTCCAGCAGTTTCCCAATGGGGCCTCACATTTAGCAAAGTTTCACATAGCTGTTATAGGCAAAGCTTATAAAGTTTTAGGGTAGCTAATAAAACTAGACTTTCAGCTGGTACACTAAAGCATATCTTGTAAACCACAGTCATGCATTTTAGAGAGGACTTTACAAAGCTCTAATTTCCTTTTGCTTGGACTTAGTCTGTATCGTCAAGCTGCCAAAAAATACAATTTACAAAACTCCAACTGTATTTTAATTTTAATAGAGTTTAAAAAAATGAGTATGAAGAAATTCAGTCAATATGTTGGGGAATGGTGAAAGGTGATTCTACTGCAACTATTTCCATACATTTCTGTAATCATAGAAAGGGAAAACAATCCTTTTCCATAACAACAACAAAAATATAAGAGCTAAATACTATGATGATGATGACTGAATCCTGTGGTAATTTGCTAATATTCAGTGGAATCATGGCTCACACAGACAATGTTCTATTTTCTTTTAAGATCCAAACACATAGAGAAATATTGATAACTCCAGAAAATAACACAGTCCTGTCCACCACCACTTTCCAGATTATAGGGGATAGTCTAATGCAAATAAGATCCTTCTGGGATCCACATAGGCTGTTGTCAACAAAAAAAGTCTGGTAGTTCCTTGCCAAATTGAACATTTGCGTCTGAAAGAAAGGGAAGAATGGGTCACTGAATTACCACTGGCCTACAGAATGTAGTATAAGTAATTGCCAAACTCCTGAGGGACTTTCTGAGTTCAGCACAGTCTGAAAGAAGACTCCAGTTATTGCCATATCAGGGGACACTTGTACTCATTAGCACTACTTCATTACTTTGTATCAGCATATTTAAAAAACAAAAACAAACCTACCAGTGCCTTAGATTGTTTTGTCCTTATATCTAGTTTATTAATTTTACAGCTAGGTTCAAGAAGGTCAATGCGCTGCTTTCTACCCAACATAGCGCACTTTTGTAAAGGTCAAGAAATAAAGAGCAATCCAAGCCTTTAAAGTAGCACTGACAACCTATTTAGGCACCTGAAACTACCTTCCATTAGGTGAATTGTATTTAACATCACTTATAAATATCTTAATTATAACCATCTTAGGTCCTGGCCTTGAGGTTCTTCTCCATCAAATTCCCACTTTTTACAAAAGATCTGAGTGCCCCTTACTCCACTCAATATTCCCTCAGTTCTCAGGTACTAATACAGATGGCTGGACTTGCCAGCCATAATTATTTTTTTTTTCTAATTTTGCACTGGCTACTGGCTTCTGTCATTACATCACTGCCATAGTCATTTCTGGTGGAATACTACTGTAGCTAAAGGAATTACACAAATAATTGATCTGGTTCTGAATCTTTAGCTGAAAGGGCTAGTGAGAAGTTGCCTCCTTGGTCATCACAAATGCCACAGTTCAGATCAGCTTGTTAAACCACAGAAAACTGTACTGAGCTAGGGCTTTTGTATTTACTAGTGAAAATACTGGGCTATTTATTGCCTAAGTCATTTAGTGAGGCAATAAAGAACTATTAACTTGCACATCATTACAATAGACATTATTATGGCAAAAGCAGGACAGTTTTCAACCATGTGCTCAGTATATAAAATTGCACAAACCCCAAGAGGTTATATTTTTTTGTCATAAGTCAATGCTAGACATACATGCTTTCTATGTCTTTTCCTCGATAAATAATTCACTATGGTCAATTAGAATGTAATACGTCCAGAGTGTTATTGTTCATAAATACCAATACTTGGTCTGCACAGAACTTTTCACCTGAGATATTAGAGACAAATGTCTCCATTCTGTGCTAGACTTATTTTAAAGAGCTGCCATGTAAAAAAGGTGTCCTTAATTTTAGAAAAAGCACACTTCATATTACCTGAATTGTTTGATCCAGTTTTTGGTATGTAATTCTATTTAGGACCAGGGGTTACTGCTTTTAAATAGCTAGACCAGAGATCAGCAACCTTTGGCATGTGGCCCACCAAGGTAAGCCCCCTGGCATGCCAGTCCAGTTGTTTACCTGCTGTGTTTGCAGGTTTGGCTGATCGCAGATCCCACTGGGCCAATGGGCAGAGGGATGTGCTGCCCACTTGTTCCCGCAGCCCCCATTGTCCTGGAACAGCGAACCATGGCCAGTGAGAGCTGCGACTGACTGAACCTGTGGACACGGCAGGTAAACAAACTGGCCCGGCCCGCCAGAGGCTTACCTTGACGGACGCATGCCAAAGGTTGCCAATCTCTGCACTAGACGTTTGACTCTGGATTTCAGACAGTCAATTATCACAATTTAAAGTAGGCATCAGCAGCCTCTGAAAGCCATTAGCTTGCTGTTTGTGGTGTCGGGCCTTTGTTGACTCCCTTCTTTTTTATCAGGACATTCATTTCAAGATCTCATTCAAAGTTGCTCTTCATGTTCTTTAATCCTCTCTAGAGGCTTGCTCTAACCTATCTCATATCCCTTGTCTCTTTGCTCCAGTCCTCATCTCCTTTGTATATCTAACAGCAGCACTAGACTCAATTATGTCATTTCTTACATCTGGCCACTACAAGTGCAAAAAACCTTCTCCCCTGTTATGCCTGCCATCTGGAACAACCTTCTTTGCCTCAATGAGTATGTCTCTCTTTTCAAATCTCAACTGTAAACAAACCGGGCCAGCTTCTGACTGGTGTAAATCGGCATAGCAACATTGAGTTCAATGACATCACTGGAGCTACACCAATTTATGCCAGCTGAGGATGTGACCCATACTGTCTTCCCTGTTTCTCTTAACAGCTTTCCCTGTGCTACTATACATTATTCAACTGTACAAATGTATTATTGAACTCTAAAGCTTTCTGAAAAACCATTCACATGAAAGACAGTAGAAAACATCAAATTATATTCTAGCATGTGGCTTAATTTTCTTTTTTGATATAGACAGCTTGGTTTATTTAGAATTAAAAAAACCCCTTTTTAATATGGATCAAGTGATGATTCATATTCTCTCTCTCTCTGTCTGTTTTCCTTGCCTTTCCCTTGTTAAATGATCAAGGCTGACACTTAAAAATTCAAACAAAAATTTTTTACTTGCCTAAAAAAGCATGTTGGAGTGGATTGCCAAATTAGATTCTGAAGTGTCACAATTAAAGCAAACTCTATTCCTACCGTCCATGTTATGAGAGGATGTGACTGGCACACTAAGGACTATGCTTTCTAGTAAAAGCCATCTACCTACACATTACCAGTTGTGAAGCTATCTAATCAATCTCACTGACAACTGCCCTCTCAGAAGAGAACACTCAGTGCAGCAGTAAACCACACACCTAGTGCATCACACTGAAGTCGAAGAACCCAAATCCAGTTTTACCTCTCAACCTTAAGACTGATTTTTCCCTGAGAGAATACAAATCCTATGAGAATCTACTGACGTTCTCTTGTATTTGTGAACTCAGATACATCTCTTTGTCAATATGAGGAAGCTGTGGTGGCAAGCAGGAAGATGTATCTGTTCTTTCTATCCTTCAGAACATTTAGTCTTCTCTGCACCCAAAATGGCTCTTTCTGGCCCAGGCATATCATAGCTTTGGAGGGACATTGACTTTCTTGTACCAAGTTATTACTTTCACTGCACTTCAGCTCCCTCAAGGTCAGAGTTCTGTTTTTGATGAGCGCATCAGAAGGTAATAGCCTCAAAATTAATAATGGAACGAACCAATTTGCTTTAGCTTAAACAAAGTTCTCTGACAAAGTTTAGTGGTAATTTTAAAGAATACAGAGAGGCAAAATATGCATATAAAGTGTCTTTAATATGATTTGGGTAAAAGAGAAATGGGAAAGTGATTTGCTCCTGAGAAAAGTGAATGTAGTCTAGAAAAGCTCCCAAATACTAAAAGAAAGTTTCAATCTTTATTGGGTCAACTGCTGGTGAGAGAGACAAGCTTTCAAGTTTACACAGAGCTCTTCTTCAGGTCTGGGAAAAGTACTTAGTGGATATGTTTGCACTACAATTAGACACCTGAGGCTGCCCCGGGCCAGCTGTCCTGGGTCTGTGGGGCTCAGGCTAAGGGGTTGTTTAATTGTGGTATAAACCTTCAGGCTTCAGCCCAAGCTCTGAGATGCCCCCACCTCCAGCCTGAGCCCAAAAAGTCTACACTGCAGTTAAACAGTCTGTTAGCCCAAGCTTTGTGAGCCAGAGTCAGCTGGCACAAGCCAGTCTCAGGTTCTTAATTACAGTGTAGACATACCTAGACCATCACACTAACTATAAGGTGGAACACACTGTTTAGCATAAGCAGTTAACATGTATTTCAAGGGTCCATTTAAGGTGATGTGACCATTAATATCCCCCGCCCAGTTACAGGGGAGAAAGGAAGACAGCTAAGGGGGCTTTGTTAGTGGGTTATAGATTGTTGTAATGAACCATAAATCCAGTGTCTCTGTACAGTCCACATTTATTAGTGCCTAGCAAAATTATGATTTTAAGCTCCCAGACTTGTCTTTTGAAACTGTTATACAGGTTTCCTTTGACAAAGAGGTCATAGACAGAGTGATTACTTTTTGAAATTAAGTAAAATGCATCAGGTAAAATTTGATTTGGGCTGATGAGTTATCCCAGATCACACAGAAGCAGAGTTGAAAATTGAACAGGGGAGTGGCAATGGGAATAATATGTATTAGAATTGGAAGACAGCATTAAGGAAGAAGAGAAATTCTTTAAGGTGGCTCAAGAAACAGCAAGAAGAATAATTAGAAATTTTAAGGTGAACTTGAGGAATGAGAAATTGCAATTGGGAATTTGCAATTGAGAAATATCCATAAGGGTGGCTAAAGTCTGTCATATTCTTTTGAGGAAAGAGAATAAAGCCTTATGGCGAGTTACTCAAAAGTAGACTGAGACAAAGACATTATATGCTAACTACCTTGCACTGGCAGAGGAAGGACTAAATAACCTTAAGCTGTTTCTGTGTGCCCTAATACTTAGAAATAGGGAATATGAATCAGTAAAACAAGATTCGATTGTCAGTTCTGTCACTAATTTGTTATGTGACTTGGAGCAAGTACTTGACCACTATATGGCTCAATTTCTTTATCTATATATTGGCTATATTAATAATATTCTTACCTCTCTGTGGGGATTGTTTGTCAATAGCTATGAAAACTTGTGAGATAAAAAGTGTTAGATTACAGTGCTCACCATTAAAATCAGTATTTCCCAACAGTTCCCACACTATGGTATTAGATACCTGAGTTTCCTCCTATTCTTAGAACAGGCAAAAGGTAGTGTCTCAAAGACCCTAGGGGAAATGTTATCTTTTTAGGAGGTATCAGAGGAAGGGCACATTCTCCTTCTTATTTAACTTTATAAACATTAAGTCTAGAGCTTTACTGTATGTAAATTTTTTTGTAAACATTTCCAAACACAGGAGAAGAGTTTGCTGTCTTCTTTTTGTCTATGTCCATTTACCACCTACAAATATCGCAATCTTCTCATTTTTAAAAATGAGCTCACTAATCTGCATTGCTATGAATATTTTATTTCTGTGTAGGTCTTTATGCTGACCCTAAACTGTCCTTCACATTCCTTTAGAGCCTCATAACAATGCTGATGCTGAGAAGAAATGAAAGCCATTTGCAGATCTTTCAATTCCTCTGTAATAAAAAATCCAGTTGAGTTTTCAGGGCAAATTAACGGAGCTTTTTTGCCTTTAAGCATATCGTTTTCTCCTTCTCCTCCACCAATAAGCAACACCAACAGTAAAACATTAATGTATTATGAAATCTGTGGAGATTTGCCCTTTATTTTTTATACCTAATCAACTGTATCTATAACTATGAGACTGTGAATTGTACCCTGAATTACAGTAATAGGAAAACTACCAAATGCAATAGACATTAAAAACATGTGCATACACTTGAGGGACAGAAAGACAGTTGGAAATCTTTAGAGCAGCAAGTTTTGTAGCTACTGGAATTAAATAAATATACTTGTTACGCAGGAACAGAGGGCAAGTTTACCTAACACCATATTAAGAAAAATGTGTTCACTACCAGCAGAGTGAATGGGGCACTGATTGATTATGATTATCAAGACTTAGAAAGCTAAAATTATGCTCTCAGATTTGCTGGAAAGGACCTCAGGAGGTCATCTAGTCCAAACCCCTGCTTAAAGCAGGAATAACCACAACTAAATCATCCCAGCCAGGACTTCGTCAAGCCTGACCTTAAAAACCTCCAAGGAAGGAGATTCTACCACCTCCTTAGGTAACCCATTCCAGTGCTTCACCACGCTCCTAGTGAAAAAGTTTTTCCTAATATCCAACCTAAACCTCCCCCACTGCAACGTGAGACCATTACTCCTTGTTCTGTCATCTGGTGCCACTGACAACAGTCTAGATCCATCCTCTTTGGAACCTCCTTTCAGGTAGTTGAAAGCAGCTATCAAATCCCCCCTCAGTCTTCTCTTCTATAGACTAAACAATCCCATTTCCCTCAGCCTCTCCTCATAAGCCATGTGCTCCAGGACCCTAATCATTTTTGTTGCCCTCCTCTGTACTCTTTCCAATTTTTCCACATCTTTCTTGTAGTGTGGGCCCCAAAACTGGACACAGTACTCCAGATGAGGCCTAACCAATGTCGAATAGAGGGGAATGATCACGTCCCTCGATCTGCTGGCAATGCCCCTACTTATATACAGCCCAAAATACCATTAGCCTTTTTGGCAACAAGGGTACACTTTTGACTCATGTTCACCTTCTCATCCACTGTAACCCCTAGGCCCTTTTCTGCAGAACTGATGCCTACCCATTCGGTCCCTAGTCTGTAGCAGTCATGTGATTCTTCCGTCCTAAGTGCAGGATTCTGCGCCTGTCCTTGTTAAACCGCATCAAATTTCTTTTGGCCCAATCCTCTAATTTGTCTAGGTCCCACTGTATCCTATCCCTACCCTCCAGCGTATCTACCACTTCTCTCAGTTTAGTGTCATCTGCAAACTTGCTGAGAGTGCAGTCCATGCCATCCTCCAGATCATTGATAAAGATATTGAATAAAACCGGCCCCAGGACCGACCCTTGGGGCGCTCTGCTTGATACCGGCTGCCCACTAGACATGGAGCCACTGATCACTACCCGTTGAGCCTGACAATCCAGCCAGCTTTCTATCCGCCTTATGGTCCATTCATCCAGCCATACTTCTTTAACTTGCTGGCGAGAATACTGTGGGAGACTGTACCCAAAGCTTTGCTAAAGTTAAGGAATGGCACATCCACTGCTTTCCTCTCATCGACTGAGCCAGTTATCTCATTACAGAAGGCAATTAGGTTAGTCAGCCATGACTTGCCCTTGCTGAATCCATGCTGACTGTTCCTGATCCCTTTCTTCTCCTCTAAGTGCTTTTGAACTGATTCCTTGAGGACCTGCTCCATGATTTTTCCACGGACTGAGGTGAGGCTGACTGACCTGTAGTTCCCTGGATCCTCCTTCTTTCCTTTTTTAAAGATGGGCACTACATTAGCCTTTTTCCAGTTTTTAGCCTGGGACCCCCTCAATTGCCATGAATATTCAAAGATAATGGCCAATGGCTCTGCAATCACTTCCGCCAACTCCTTTAGCACCCTTGGATGCAGCGCATCCGACCCCATGGACTTGTGCTCATCCAACTTTTCTAAATGGTCCTGAACCACTTTTCTGTGGTTCTGTGATCACATTCTGTGATGCTCTTCCATGTGATTTGTATGATATTTGGTCCACTGTAAAAAGACCAGTTCACAGGCAGAGAATACAACAGCATCAAAGGGAGAGAGAGGATGCATTTGATTTTACCATTCATTTTGTTCAATACCTGCTTTTTACCTCTGCTGGTCTAGAGGCTAATCCAAATGTGCTGACTGCAACAGCCCTTTTTGTTCACTCTGGATAAAGTTCATCCTTTAAAATAAAGCTTAAGGTGAATTTAACTGGTACGTATGTAACCCACACATCTCCCAGGTGTGGTGTTCTGTCCCATCCGGTGGTACTGAGACCACTTAACCCTGGTCTACACTGCAGGGGTGTGTGTGTCAATTTAAGATACATAATTTCAGCTATGAGAATAGCATAGCTGAAGTCAACATACCTAGATCAACTTACCACGGCATTTTCACGGCACTGAGTCAACTGCTGCCGCTCCCCCATTGACTCCACCTGCACTTCTCGTGGCGGTGGAGTACAGGAGTCGATGGGAGAGTGCTCGGGGATTGATTTATCATGTCTAGACTAGACGCGATAAATTGACCCCCGATAGATCAATCTCACGGCGTCAATCCCCGCCATAATGTAGACCTGCCCTTGGAGAGAGAAATAAAATGAGTCTGCTCTACAATCTTAGCTAAGCTGACTTTTAGCTCATGATATAGAGGCTCATGCACTAAGCTCCAGAGGTCCCCGGTTTGATCCTGCCAGCCAATGACCAGAGTCTGTTGTGCTGCTGCACTGGGATGCTATGAATATGCACAGTAGGATGGAGGCAGTCTCCAAGCCATCTCTCACACAAATTACTTACATCTTGTATTACAATTATAATAAATATATGTACTAATATATGCAATATTCTTAATTTTATGTGACTGTCACAATAAATTATAATAATTTTGAATACCTACCAGCAGCACCAAATAGACAGAAGAACATGTGTATACACTAATACAAGGTGCCACACAAAAATGGACCCAGATAAGTCAATGGAAGCTTTGCCAATATGATTGCAGGTACAACAGCAGCATAACCTTGAAAATATCAGCCAAGGAGTACTGACCCACCAATATTGAAGTAATTTGTCTGCATCCAAATAGCACATAGAAAGCATTAAATCAAAAATGAATTGTAATACATTTGGATCATCAAAACTTTAGGGCTAAAATACTTCAATGTTTGTTCTTTCAATTATCAACTGAAAGATAATTCATGTCACCAGTTCATTTTTGGCTGATGTTTTCAACTAACCCTGTTTACTGTTGAATTAATTATATAAAATTGAGAGAAATATTTATTACAATACGAATCATGATCCTGCTCATCAATTGGCTGTATGGCTTATAACATATTTTTTTTATTGTCTTGTAGCTATGCTGTATGTCCTCTACATGCTAAACTCAAACAATAAGCAGGGTAGGCTCTGGAGATTACTTGGATGTGAGACATTGTGGGAAAACACACAGGAGTAATGCTGTAATTCAGTAGGGATACTCTTTCGTCTGCATCAGGGCTGAGCTTGTGCTCCAGCATGATGTTAAAGTGCTGCCAGCGGTAGCTTTGTTCAGGTAAGAGACAACCCTCAGAGACTGATTATTTGCAGCTATTAAGGGTCCCACAGCATTTTTTGTAAGACCAGAGGTTTCACTCCCGTATCCTGGCCAAATGTGGGTAATTTCATTTTGTGTATTTAACTTCCCCAAGTAATATCAACTCAATGCAGCATTCGTCACTTCCTGTCCTGGACAGTTCTATAATATTGCTATTAGTCAACTGCTGAGTTCCAAACCATATTATTTAACATTATCTTACACTAAACATACATATTTCATACAAGGCCACGTACCCCCTCAGAATCCACCTCTCACCATGAGCACAAGGGAGCCTATGCCAATGGAAGGTGGAGTTTGCCACGACAGCTTACTCCACGGACCCCATGCACACCCCTCCCATAGGCTTTGCAGAGCTGGAGGAGGCATGTTGTGCTGAGGAAGCAGACTGAACTCTTCTGGATTCTCCCCATCTGACACAAGCAAGAGAAACCAGTGCACGTTAACAAAACTGAAGGCTTAATACATTGTGCTCTTTATGTCATTCCCTTAAGAGGACAGGAGAAACCCAGCTATGAATGGAGGAACTCCTGGAAGACAGCTCCTGCAGAGACTGTGCTTTCTGGGCACCAACTGGACTAGTGAAAGAATGAAGGCCCTTATCCCCCTGCAGAGCAAAATGCAATTACTGAATTGCTCCCCAAACTTTGAGAGTGAGGACTGTCACTACGATTACTAATATAATGCAAACAATGTTAAATTAAAACTCTAGCAGACTCCATTTTTTCAGGGTCATATTTTTTCCTGACATTTTTCTCTTTATGGTCATGATCCTATGCTTACTACAATTAGCAGGAATTTTACCAATAGATTTCTGTGGTAGTAGTCTTGGTCCTATGGACCTGTAGCGATAAGGCTTTACTGTTTATCACTTCAGCCTCTCGGACATTTCTTTTGATAACTTCTATTTTCCATATTGCAAGTTCTGAACTTTTAGTATTATCCTCTAAAAGGCAACAGAGCATGGAATATGAATATGAAATAAAATGCTTTTGAGTAACTAGTCTGCAAAATAATTTTGATGGGGCAGAAGAGAACACCATAAGAGCCTAGAAGACTTAAATATAGATGACATAATGGGACAATTCAGTTATTTGAGGATTTCATTATTGTGGGTAGGGGTTTTTTTTGTGGTTCTCTTTTTAATCTCATTCAGAATTTAAAGCCTGCTCCCAGTTCCACAGAAATAAATAGCAAAGATCCAACTGACTCCAATGAAATCAGGATCAGGCCTTACTTTATCTTATAAAATGCATGTGACAATCTAGATATCACCCAATTTAATTCAGTTTAGGAAAAAATGAAATGTAAGAGTACTTTTCAAGTCACTTCATTGTAAAGCTGTTTCACACTGAAAGTATGTCTACAGTGAAGATGGAAGTACGAGTCCCAGTGTGGGAAATGTACTCTCTGCTCAAGTTAGCACCCTAAAAATAGAAGTGTATCTGGAGGTAGTATGGAGAGAAGCTCAAGGGAGGTACTGGAGTACGTAGCCAGGTGATCTGGACAGATTTGTCCTCAGGTGGCTAGCTTGAGCTGCCCATGCTATCTCAAGCCACACAGCCATTTTTAGTGCACCAGCTCCAGCAGAGCTAGTGCATGTCTGTCTACCTGCGCAGGGAAGCCCACTCTCAGATGCAGTGTAGATGTACAAGTAAGACTCAGAACAAATAAGACTCATTTATACTCTCTAAAGTACTTTAATAGAACTATAACTACTGTCAGTTCATTAACAAATCAATGTACAGTTGATTCCACATGATGTATCTAAAACATGGAGGTTGAAAAAAAAATACAGGTCCTCCAACAGGTTTATGACAGCAGAATGCGTATGGTAGGCAAGTAAGTGAGGGGCACATCCTGTGAAGTAAGAATTCAGGGCACTCAGCACCTCTCAGGAAGAGCACAGCATCTCTCGTTATCTGATCCTGATAGTTTAGCTGTTAAATGCCTGAATTCATTCAAAAGGACATAGGATGCAAATACGGCATCCAGAAATCTGCCATAAATTTCCACAAACACTGAATTTATTTCCCTTGCAGTCTATTAATAGCATTAGTTACATTTCTGCCTCAAAACGACTATTCAGCGATGGAAATGCATCAGATACTAAGGCAGTCTTCTTATAAATGTTAACACGTTAAATGCATTATCTGTTATAGATTTACTTATATTCCTAGCAACCACCTTGTGTTGTGTTTGTGTTAACATGACACTTGCAGCAGAGAAACTACCAGTGTTATATACCAAGAGATGACTGGGGTGAATAGCTCCTTCAGGCACAAATGTTATTAAATGATTTTATCCAGGAAAGGTCTGTTCAGGAGCAGTATAGGGTTATCAGCAAGGTCCATTCTTTTACCTGTTTTTCTACCTGAGCTAACTGAGGTACAGGGAAATCACATGATCATTCCAAGGACAAATTGGAATTCAGTAGCTTAATTTGCGTTAGAAGCCAAGGTTTTTGGGGGTCCCTGTTCCATAACCCAATCATTAGACCATATTGCCTCAGCACATTTGAAACATATGCAAAATTCTTTCTCACTGCTTAACCTGGACATTTATAATGTTCTTGAGAGCAATTGTTGTGACACATTGTTTTAAAAATGAGCAACTGAGATAAGGAAAGCAGGGTTCAAAGACTAGGGAAAATCTGAACAAGTGAAGCTTTTTGTGAAAGGAATGTGGTAATTCATCTCCACTTTAGTTTCCTGGTTCTTTTTAAGTACAAAAGAAAACTTTTTTTTTGCATTTTAAATCTCTTGTATACATCTCTTTTATAAGCTCCAAAAGAGGCATAATGGTAATACACACTCCTGGGCATCCGAAGTCTGAATAGCTGATTTCTATTTTGTAAGCCAGGGAGATGAGGATGTAATAGAAGACAATATTACTGAAGTTTCAGCATGAGAGCCTTCTCTATACAGAAAGTTTCAAAGAATGCTCAATTAGCCAAAATGTTAACAATTCCCTGGAAACCTCTTTCTAGTAACTGCAATAAAACATTGTGCTAGTCACATTCCAGTTTTTCCACTTCTAGTGATATATTATATTGGATACAAAATACATGATTGTACCTTCCTTTCACCATTTTGTTCTTTGCTTCCCGTTCCCCTTTTGTTTATATTCTACCTTCTGTCTTTTATTTTCTTCATTAAAAAGTGGGCTATTTTTCTTTCCAGAACAGTATCTTATCTCTGTTCCGTGCACTTCCTTGTGCCCTGTATTCTGTGTTGTCTCTTGCCTTGCCTCTGTGTCTCTTTCTATCCCCACCTCTCTTTGGTCCTCTCTCCGTTGCTTCATCTCTCTTCATCACTTTCCTGGTTCTTCCTCACTGCTTTCTCCAGTGGTTCTCTACCCCACCTCACTATTTCACCTCATCAGGTTGTTTTCTCTGTTTTTATTTGGCTCTCACTCTGCATCACTAATCTCCTTATGTATTCTCCCACACTCAGGTTGCTTAGTCCTAAGCAGTGTGATTTAGGAAAAGCTTGGACGATCATTAGAATGAAGCCCTAGGGATACTGAAGACTCACTGGATATCAGCAAGTAGGCGTGCCTTTTAGCCCCAATGACCAGGAGCTCAGACCCACTAAAACTATCCATAAACTTCCCCAGTATGAAAGCTGTGCTAGACTGCAGATGCTGTCGCAGTGATGAGTCCTGCACACTAACTCCAGATTTGGCTTCTGGTCAGCAGAGGTTTTTTAAAAAACCAAAAATAAAATAAAAAAACCTCCCTTTTTTATAAATTGTTTCGTATTTTCTTAACAAACACCATCAAGTAGGGCCGGATTTACACGTCTCTAGGCATGGCTTCTTCATTCCTCCCTCTGCTCATCCCCCCCCCCCCGCCCGCCCACAACAGATTTTGTGTTTTCTGTAGAAAATTAAACTTCTAGGTGCCCCTTGAAGGACAGCGCCCCATGCCTAATTGGAAATCCACCCCTGACATCAAGTAGAGATTGAGTTTAGGAAAGTTCAGTCCCGAGATGAAAGTTTTGGAAATGTATGAGCATGTCACTATAGAAAATTATATTGTAACTAGGTGCCTGCTATGTTATGCCATAATTAGCGCAACCTCCCAAAAGTTTTTGCTCCATTCCATACTTCAAATTGCTTGCCTGGTGCATATCAGGGCTCCATCCTTTCCCTACCATCTTTGGATTCTGATATAAATCTTTTCAAATCCTTTCCTGGGTGAGTGACAAACTGTGAGTTTCCTGAGGAGAAACCCATATTGTATTATGACTTTCCCATGAGTATACCTGGCAAGTATATGTTTATTGGGCTGAGTAGACAGAAAGATTCCACCCCCCGGAGTATTAGGGAGAGACTACTTCCATTTAGAAATAGGGAATAACCTCAGCAGCTGTAAAGACCAGGAGGCCCTTGTTACTGTGTGAATAAACAAAAACTGACTAATTGACTTTACAGGGGAAATAGTGACACTGACCATACCCCAGTGGATAACAAAATGCTAAGCTTCCCTACTCCAACCACTCTTCTGGTTGTATGCTATCCATGGCTTCCACCTGGTGGAGAACAACTGCTGCAGGAGACTGGCCTACCCCAGGAAAATCGATCTCCTTACCTTTTAGGCACTGTGATTGGGAAAAGAAATACTACTACTAATTTTAGGATAATAATTACTGACTATTATTAGATGAGCCGACGATATGGACATTTATAAAATCTGCATGGACAGTGTTTAGCACTAGCTGGGAGAGTAAACAATATGTTCATCCACTGCTATCCATGCCAGTCATAGATTTTCCAAAGATCTTGCTTTTCTTGTGTTTATGTTTGGAATTTAAAATTCTTGGGATGCAAGTTATTTCTGTTAATAGGGGATTTTTACTATAGCCCTCTTCACACCTGTAAAAGTGGATTCTGATCCAACAGAAAGCAATCAGAAAATTCTATTTCATTTACATTCAGAATGAACCATCCTAGTACTATATTTTCTACCATATGACAATCTCTAAATGTATATTATCATGTGCGCTTCATCTAGGACACCTATATTTATGTATAATACACAGAGGACTGCAAAGCTTCTGGCAAACAAAATATTCAGGAAATATGCAATTCTTCAACTAAGCTCTCAACACACCCACATATATTTAGAAAATATTCCATATATCATCTTTTGTTTGTACACCTGTCACATCTGCAAGACAAGATTATTTGTTCAGCTGTTTTTTTCATTTTGTTGAGAATCAGGAAAATTAAAAGAACACTATACAAATAACCTTTTCAGAATCAGAGATTGGATTTCGGGTGTGAGATTTTACTTTTGTTAAATATATTGTATCTAACAAAGTATATTTTCTAAATTAGGCACACGGTACCATGAGCCTACGTTAGCTATGCCTAATGTATACAATAAAGTACTCTGTGCAATTTGGATATTTGCTGATGCATATGGAAATTTGGGCATCTGACTGGCTGTAAGTGTGCACAGATACCTGAGTTGCCTGTTCACACTGGGTATTTAGATGTATAAATTAGATACATAAAGTAATGTGCATAATAAATCTGAAAATCATGTCCTATGCTTAGAACAATGTTCTGAAGAGGTCATTAAAAAATCTTTTTTTTTTAAAGGAAAATGTTCCCAGCACTTTTCATTCAGGAACGTCAGAGAAATGAATGTTTTTAATAGTGGCATATTTCCAGTGAAATGTGTGGTAATTGAAATACTTCTAAAGTAAAAGGGTACATCACTCACTATTTTCTACTAAATTAATTAATCAACTCTACCTAGACTTTGTTACTTGCCACTAATTCATTTAGGAACATGTTTTGAGGGGTGTGCTCCTTGATAAGTAACCCTGGGATATCCTCCCTTTGCTCCAGACCTGGAATCTGCAACAAATGTAATTCATCCTTTGTTTTAAATTCCTTGTCTGTTACTCAAAATATTTAGCTGATCTCTTCTTCAATATCAAATTGTATCTCAGCTTTTGTAAATGTTTTTGATACATTTCTACCTATCCTTGCTGGTTATTTTTTCTACATAGACTGTATCAATGATTTTGGCACACTGTAGCACTTTTTATCCAAAAAGATTCCAAAGTGTTTTACAAACTGCAGTAGAAATATTTTCACTGGTAACTGATATGCAGGCTTCCCAGCAATATTACAAAATATTTTAGGAGAGAAAGTAAAAATGCTGTCTCCAGCTGAAACTGCAAGGGTATATTAGCTATGCAGAATACCTGCTAAACATGCCACTGCTTTTTTCTTTGGGCAGGTGCTACTGGATTTTGCATCTTATTTGAAAGTCAGCACCTTCAGCAGCACAATGGACCCCAGGAACATGCTGGTTCAATCCTGATTCCGAAGACTGCCACCTACTGCATCATCAACAGTACTTCCAACCACACCTGGCTCTTCCTAAAAGGTCTGGCCTATAGGAACTCACTCAGCCTAACTACTTAGTTTCTGAGGTTTGACAATATTACAGACCTCCTACAGAAGCACAGCCAGAGACTGTACTCATCAGTGCTATCACTTCTCTATTTACCACGCTGATATCAGAGCACATTATTGCCAATGTCTCAGTTGTGTGAATCATCTCACCAAGTTTTATTTTTGCCAGCTATGTAAATCTCAATTCTATTTTTAGTAACTAGTTTGTTGTGTGTGTTCTCCACCCCACAATGTAATTAAACATTTCTTTTTTCAAATAATTTAAATGACTCTCAATAAAATGCTTCAGTTGTCTCACGGTGACCATTCAACATGAACAACCAGACACACACAGCAGAGACATTCTGAAGGTCTCTGGAATGTTCCCATTCCCTCTAAGGCTCTGTAAATAATTCATCTACGGTACAACATACAACACTTCATCAACATGATATCACAAGTTTTCCAAGGAACTGACTGTTTATTTCCAAACACAGTGATTGCCTTTTTACATAAGAGATGCTGCAAATTTTGTTGAGCCCAGTTCTGCCACCTATACACATACATGTTCCTGATTTCATGGCTTTACCTGAGACTATTCCTCGAGTAACATGGCATTCAGCATGAGGAAAGGTGGCCAAACTGAGCAAATCTATACTAGCAATATATAACACTTCCTCAATTAAAGTGAGAAAACTTTTCCCTTGTCTTGAATAAAGGGCCCTACTAAAGTATAAAATATATTGAGGGCCAATATAATCTAACAGTGATGCCTGTGATGAAGTCACAACTTGTTCAAACATGAAGCTTGAAAATGGGTAACTGGAAATCTAAATAATATCTCTCTGTGAAACTGCATCTCTTGTGTGAGGTTTTGCATATGCACATGAAGATGCAATGTAACCGCCCATATTTGAAACTTTTGCCTGTGGGCAATACACAATGGAGCAGGCAGCAGGGGTCTCGGAGCTCACTGAATGGCAGCATACAAGGTGGAGCTAGGGGCTTTAGTGCTGTGCAACTGTTTTCATGCATGTGGGTGTGAAGTGGGCGTGCGACTAAAGATTACCCTGGAAAGAAAAGCCCTATGTAGTTTAACAGATGAAAACAATAGGATGCAACTACAATTAATGTGAATCCCTGTACAATATAACAGAGAATAATCTCCTATCCACAGGGTTTTTTTTTTTAAAAAAAAGAACAGTATTCCTATAGAATTCCTTACCACAAAGTAATGACCTGTTGAATTCCAGAGAATGATTAAGAAACAAATGCTACAAAAAGACTATCATTGCCACTTAATTTCTATAGGATGGTGGAGTAGTCTGCATAGAGCATCTTCTCATTTACTTCAAGGCCAGCGATTTCAAGCAGGAGAATAGGAGTGAGAAGCCAGGCCACCAGGCACAAGAATTGTGAAATGATCAATAATTAAGTACAGTTATTAATTATTAAATATCAATTGTGAGTAAATAATGATCTGTGCTAGCTATCACAAATGACTCCAGGAAAATATACTTACCTGGATTATCTCTTACAGTATTTAATTTACTCAAGACGGACTAGACTGGCTTGTCTATGAATATCAGTAGTTTGTAGAACAGAATTCAAATTTATACTGTTCATTTCATAATCAAAGTACCTTAAACACTTCCCAAAGCTGTATGTATGAGGGAAACATGCGAAATCCCCTTCATCCCTTCTGGTGAAAAAAACATGTGCTGCATAAATGACTGTCACGGTCCCTCAAAGGGATCAGCTGCTCCATATTATTAGGCGAGATTGTACACTTTTAATCAGCCAAGTCAAATGAAGTTATTCAATTTTTGTTTACAAATATTCTAATTTTTCTTCACCATTTCAAAAAGATGCCCATTTCACCTGCATTCACTATTATAGAAACCACCTCCTCTGGTGCACATCTTTTCCTCCTTTTTATTGGGCTTTGCTGGTAAAGGGTGTTGTAAAATGGACCCATCTGTTCCCAACCACCTCAGTAGGAAACACAGTGGTGTTTAGACTGCCACCTTTTGGGGTTCCACCAGGGGAAGACAGCTTTAATTTGTGGCTATGGCTCAATATGAGACTTGCTCTTGCAAACTTCCTGGGCTATGTGCTGAATCCGTTCCAGCTCTTGGAATCTGGCCTTATCCTCTCCCCAAGCTGCACCTCCCATTTTTGGGTGCTGCTGGAGTACAGACTCCTTGTATTATTACATTCCCCTCCAAGGGAGCTTTCTGGAAGGTCTAGTTTATCCTATAATCTCAGTCAGGCCTGGGTAGTGGGGTACAGATCAGTGTTCATGTTGCACTCCCCATCAGTACCTGGCTCAAGCTGTGGAAGCTAACAATCTAACGAGCAGACCAAATTCAGTGATGAATCCACGTAAATTGCACATAACTTGAAGGTCTGAATCCCTAGTGTAATTGCTACTTTAAATACAATGATCATGTTGCCTCTTAATCATATCTCAAAACAAGATAAATCCTATTGTCATTACTCTTGTTTAATAAATCAGGCCTTCATTCCACAAATTAAATTTGATATCCTATGTTGTACTTTCTCCAAATAAAACAGTACATTACAACCTCTTAAGGGAGAAAAAGATTAGCCAGGATACTGAGATTATCCTTCTCTCTTGATGAAAAGTGCCAAAAGGATTTGAAAACCTGTGCAGAAAAGATAAAGATAGGAAAAGAAAAGATAGAAGGACATCAGCATAAAAAAAAAAGCTTTCAGAGATACACAGCCCCTAATTGCACAACTTTCCCTAAAACTACTCTACACTGGCAGGGCCCATATTAGTAAATGACCTATAACGGAAATCTTTGTGGTCAAAAATGAGAGTGCTGCAAACTAAAGCATACTGACAACCCTCTGGAGAATCAGGAGGTCTGCTCCACTGTGCTCCTTTCATAGGTTTGTTGCAGTAAGCCCTGTACAAGTAACATGTCACATGAACATTAACTTTCATTTATCACAGCTCTTTCTTCGGTGAAAAGACTACATTCTGAATTTCCCCAGCTGGGTCTAGGACCATTGGTGAAGCAGCTTATGTTGCAATGCATGTCTTCTCCCACTCTTTTGGCCCAAAGCCTATGTGCCACTGTAAATCAGTCTTTATATTTGAAAAAAAGAAAAAAAAAGACTTTGACCAAGTAACAGACACAAGCTCACATAAACTTAGAACAGGTTCACAATGCTCAGGCCTACTTGATTTGCAAATGTGTCTGAGTCATCACAGAGCAAGTTAAGACTCAGAGACATTTGTAGTAATAGTTAAAGAAAGTAGCAGGCTCATCTCTCATGCCGGAGGTAAAGCACCACACTACAAGCGAAATAAATGATACAGGCAGACAGGTGGAGAAAAACGCAATCATTCTGATTTAGCTAGTGTGGCAGGTTGGGCAAAGATATCAGGGAGAAAAACTGACAATGTCCCAGCCAGCCTCCACTGGCAGAACTCTCTTTGAACCCAGCTGGAGCTCAAAGCTGCTTATTCCTGCCCAAACTCCTACTGGAGGGCATTGGGGAAAGTGGTAAATCCAGCTGTTATAGAATGGTCTTGATTGCAGCAAGTTATACATAGAAAATATATTTGGTTATTGAGACATTAATGGTACACTACAAAACGGGCACTCGGAAATATACTTTCACAAATGCAGGCAACGCAACGTTCACTATTTTCTATGCAATGGCCTTTTCAGCCTGGAAATTGCTGTTCTAATTATTATTATGTGCTATTAATGTTAATGTTCATACATTACTGATGTTAATGGAAGTTTTATATTTTACTATATACACAGATACATAACTGTATCTGTGTGCATAGTAAAATATAAAATATATATATCTAAATATATATTGAATATTTGTGAAAATAACTAGCCTGGCACAACACTCCCAACAATGCAAGAAGAAACCATTCAAAGACTTTGAAGGACAACTGAAAGCTGTGCAATATCTCCAGCTGGGAAAAAGGGACAAGCAACAGAGCTCAGAGGGGGCCAGCAATTTCCAAGGACACCATATAATCTAATTGAAACCACATAGTACGTGTCACAAACAGAAAACAGTACCAAGCAGAATTCCACATCAAATACAGCCCTGAACAAAGCTACAGTTGTACCCTTTGCATTGACCTACTTAGCTATCTGAGGGCCCACAATAGGTATGCTCTTCAAATTACATAATAACAATGGCCAGATTTGATGGTTTGATAGACAATAATTAAATACACATTCCAAAATATATTAATAAAGAAAGCTAAGAGCAGTTCTCTCTGTCTCTTACACACACACACATACTGTTATAAGTGTAAAGTAGCCTAAAATTAGTGTTTACCCGTAAGGGGTTAAGCTAAAGGTAATCTGAGAGGTGGACAGCTAACCAATGAGAAATTCGTCAGGAGACAAAGGATTTTAAGTTTTAGGGGTTTTTTTGCCTCTCTGTCTGTTTACCTCGGCTATGGGATAAACACAGCTATGTCTTTTACTGTAACTATAAAATTCTATTAAGTACTGTAGTCAGTAAGTTTACCTTCTTTTTATCACTTAAAGGTTTCTTAGTGGTAAGTGTTGGCTGGGTGCTTCTTAATATTGTAAGCTTCAGCAAAAATATCAACAGTGGGAGAAAGTTGCCTCGTGGGAGAGGTTTGGTTTTTAAATCCTTTTGTTAATTATGGTAAATGCTGTTCTATTGATGGTTATAAGGGATTTATTCCTTTCTTTTTTTCTTTTATTAAAATCTTTCTTTTAAGAAGCTGACTGCTTGTTTTTCATTGTGTAAAATCCTGGTTTTGGATCGGGCACGTCTCGCAGGATCAGGCGAGGTTTGGTTTTTTTTCTCTCAAGCTTCCCAGGGAAGAAAGAAGTTTGGGGGGTTAGTGAAAAGGGAAAGAAGGGTCCCAAACTACCCTAGACCTAGTTTGGTGGTGGCAGTGTACCAGGTCCAAATACAAAAAAAGTTGTGTTTTGGGAAAAAAGATTTTAACCCAAGCTGGTAAAATAAGCTTGGAGAGGTTATTTCTTTTTTCATGCGGGTCCCCACATCTGTACCCTAAAGTTCAGAGTGGGGAGGCAATCCTGACACATACCGTATAGAGTATCTGTAAAACAAAAGAGTTTAGTCATCTAAATGGCATGGGTTCATCCATATTAGTAAAGGACCTATAACAGAAACCTGGTAAAAATGAGAGTGCTGCAAACTAAAGCATACTGACCACCCTCTGGAGAATCATGTCTGCTCCACTGTGTTCCTTTCATAGGTTTGTTGCAGTAAGCCCCACACTACTAATGTGTCACATGAACATTAACTATCACAGCTCTTTCTTGGGTGAAAAGACTGCATGAGAGTGCAGAATTCAGTGCAGGATGATTTGGAACAACATTGTATGGTTGTTGACCAGAAAAAAATACAAATTCAACAGGTAATTGATCAAGTCTGGGCTAGTACTGAACCAGTGGGAAAGCGGTGGGTTTCTTTAAAAACTTCTGAAAATCTAGCTCATCTTAGTTAGCAAAATAAAATAGTGGTTTCTTTGCAAACCCAACCAGATACCTAGAAACAAATGTAAAAAGTTATTTTTAAAAAATGTTTAATCCATCAACCAGAGCATGGGGTGATACCTATACGAATGCAAATAAATAAATAAATAAATAAATATTTCTGCTTTGTTTATGTCTTTATTCTTATACTAGCAGCAGTGATGATATCATCAAAGATGGCAGCAGAACAGCACATATAAAGTTTGCATGTTCCTAATTCTGATCTTTGACTGGCTTTGCAAAAGATATTGTACCCCCATCCAACTACATTGGCTATTTCATGAAGAAACTGGAAGATTTTGGGTTAAAGGTGAAAACACATAAAATCTGCTCATCCATTGGAACCAAAGTACTTGATATTATCAATTATATGTAATTATACACAGAGCTGGTAGCATTTCAAAACAATAGTTGAGCCTAAGCATTCTAAAAAGCTGGGCCCATGCCACTTTCAAAGCAGCAGCAGAAGCACCCCCACCACCACGCAATTTACCGAGAGTGCTTGACAGCTGCTAGAACACTTGAAGCATTGAGGGTGGGGGAAAGAGCCACGCTGGGCCAGGTTTCACCCTCTCCAGCCACACCTCTGTACTCAGTACATGGCCCACGAATCCCATCCCCCTCATGGGCTACCACATGGAGAAGGATTTCACCCAGACCTCACTGGGAAGAAAGCCTCCTTGTTTACATGCATCCAATCTTTTACACAAGCCCCATGACCAGTTGACTATACAGACTAGATACCAAAGGGGAACAGAATTATGGTTGTGTGGCAACCATAAAACTGGCATTTCCTAATTTTTCCATGCTTGACATTGCTTGGTTTTTGTTTTAACATAGAAATTACATGTAAAAATTGAGTTTTATTTTACATAATATATGTTGTTAAAAAAGGTGTTTGCGCCAGTCACACTAAACCTGTTCACAAACAATGGGTGAGATCCGTAAAGTTAACAGAAGTTTGGCTATTGACTTCAATGGGGCCAGGATTTCACCTAGCAGGCCTGCATAGCTCTCCAGAAAAAATATGCATTCATATCATTGGTACCAAGTATTTTGATTACTCCATCCATAAGGTATCAATTTCTCAACTGAATGAAGCTTCAAAAACGTTTAAACCACATACATACCACTAGTATTTAGGTGAATATATATAAAGTTTCTCTGCTATGTGGCAATAGGATTTGCAATAACACTCAATATTTGAAAAACAAATATTGCTCTAAGTTACAAATAATTCAGAGGAATGAATTAACTGAGTCTCTTTTCAACCCTGTTGAACAATACCTGCACTGTCAATTGCCTAACACATCGAAAAGTCTCCTCCGCCCCAATAAAGAGCAAATGCAAAAAATGAAAATGTTAGAATATAGAGCTTTAGTTGTAATTTAATGTTACACAAATATTTTCAGAACAATTAATACTGCTGTTGGATAAAGCTTATGTTACAAGCAATTCCAATTGTTTCCCAAAATGTTTGCCTAAATTAGTTGAAAGGCCATGATTTTGTACAACAAGAAATTTTAATTAAGCCTTGTGCTTGAAGTGTTTTTGCAATTATTCCCTTTGGTTCCATTAGACTGTAGCCCCAATTACAACGTATTGTTAATACTACAAGATAATATTTGCTGGTGGTACAAAATTGAAGATATGTCTCAGTGTAATTTTAGATTATTCCTTGCTGTGAGATTTTGTAATTATTTTTTTTGTCAATGATGCTCTTTTTTGTTTTCCTGCCAACAAAATATTTTTAATCAGTTCACTCTGTTAAAAGATTTGGAAAAAAAGAAAAAGAAAAAACATCTTTCCCTTAGGCCACTAAAAGAAGGCAGGTTCCAAATGATGTAGCGTCTTTTGTCCTCTAAATTTGATCAGTATTCAACTAGAAATGTTTCTTGTTCGTTAATTTCACCAGCTTTATGGAAATAGGAGGGTCACTGCAGAATAAATGATGCTAGCTAATTACTGTATTCCCGTAGAGAGCTGTAATAGGATGAAGAAAAAAGAAAGGGACTGATTCTGCGACTTCTAGTTATGTGATTAGGCCCATCGGTTGCTTATAATGTAAGCATTACCTAAATCTGAATGACTCGTATGAGTGGTGGTTGCAGGATCAAGCCCGTAATATAAATCAGCTAGTCAGTATTTCAATCTCTTTTCTAACTCTTCATAGCACTCTGTAATACTATATCTGTTTTAGTGTCTGTCATATTTAGAATTGTGTAAAATATGCACAGCCTGCTCCAAAGCCCTCTGGAGTCAACAGGATTATCTCCATTGATTTAAGTAGGCTTTGGATCTGGCCCTTTGAGAAATGGAGAAAAAAAATGGATATGACCAATGTCTAGTAATGCAAACAATTCTAACTACATATACCTTTATAACATCTACCTTTTGGGGGTTTTTTGCACTAACTTGCGTCTGGAATTTGCATCCTGTAACTTACTTTGTTCTGGAGTTATAGTTATGGCTTCTGGATTTTACATCTTTATTATTTCTGATTTTAAATGCTTACTTTTTCAGGTGCATAATTCAGTTTTTAATAAATAGAAATACAATCCTTGGAATACATAAAATATGGGCCCTTCTGCATTCCTATGTTCCCAAATATAAGGGGAGTATGATAAAGAGGACCCACCAGCCCTTCCAAAAATAATAATAAAAAATGAACTCTATGAAAATAATAAATTTCTAGTATTTTGGGTTACATTCTATAAAGATCTATTCTCAGATATTTTCTTCCATGGGGTGTATTAGCTTCAAACTAAACAAGGAACAAATCCTTGCTAATGTGCATGTTTAACACCAATACATATTTTTATCTCACAAAATTTTTATGGACAATAGCTCCAATCCTAAAAACATTTATACATATGAGTTTCTTTAAGCACTTCAGTAATTCCATTAAATTCAGTGGAATGACTTAAGTGTGACTGTTTTTATAGGGTCTGTCCTATGCCTTGTTAATCTACTCCATAGAGGTATAAATTGCGGGCCCTTTCAGTTTCTCAATAAATCTTCCTATGATCTTCTCACTGTTGCTATTGCTGCTGGAAGTGGTTTCACTGCCTTTGTAGGTGGTACTCTTCCTTGTTAGGCAGAATTAAACCCAATATTTCATCATGGTGTTAGGGGAGAACATAAGAATGGGCGTACTGGGTCAGATCAAAGGTCTGTCTAGCCTAGTACCCTGTCTGCCGACAGGGGACAATGCGCCGTGTGAAGAAGAACTTCCTTTTATTTGTTTTAAACCTGCTGCCCATTAATTTCATTTGGTGGCCTTTAGTTCTTATATAATGGTAACAAGTAAATAACTTTTCCTTATTCACTTTCTCCACGCCACTCATAATTTTATATATCTCTATCATATCCCCCCTAGTCTCCTCTTTTCCAAGCTGAAAAGTCCTAGCCTTTTTAATCTCTCCTAATATGAGACTTGTTCCAAATCTCTAATCATTTTAGTTGCCCTTCTCTGAACCTTTTCTAATGCCAGTACATCCTTTTTGAGATGAGGAGACCACATCTGTAAGCAGTATTCAAGATGTGGGAGCACCATGGATTTATATAAGGGCAATAAGATATTCTCCATCTTATTCTCTGTCCCTTTTTTAATGATTCCTAACATCCTATTTGCTTTTTTGACTGTCACTGCACACTGCGTGGATGTCTTTACAGAACTATCCATGATAACTCCAAGATCTTTTTTCCTGATTAGTTGTGGATAAATTAGCCTCCATCATATTGTATGTATAGTTGGGGTTATTTTTTCCAATGTGCATTACTTTACTTTCATCCACATTAAATTTAATTTGCCATTTTGTTGCCCAATCACTTAGGTTTGTGAGATCTTTTTGAAATTCTTCACAGTCTGACAGGTTCACAGATCATGTTAAGTTTACATTTATAAATATTTTGTAAAGGGTTAAAAATGATAAACAGATGTTTTAATACATGGTTAATCAACTGTAATAGATTGTATGTGTGATAGATGCTTATAAGCAACTTATTAACCTGTTGGACTCATGAACAGTCTTAACTGTGACATTCTTATAACATCTATTAACCACTTATGAGCCCTTTTTAAATGTTTTACAAACAGAACCTTAATCTAAAATGTGACCTGGTATGGTATTGCTAGATTTGCCATCTCTCATCCAGACATAAAACGGAACTCCTGGCCACTTGTGCGAATATCAAAATAAGGAGTAGGGATTTAGCCTCATTGTTCTGGTCAAATGATAACTCAGGTAATTACAGTCTGCTTACTTAAATCCCCCTGAAGTTGGATATGGGATATGCCCACATTTCCTGACCTATAGCTTTGTTGCTGGGCAGAGTGATCACTCAATCCCTTACCTGTCTCACATGTGTGTTGAAAGGCCTGAGTAATATTGGTAGTGGTGTGAGATCTTCAAATTTAAAAAAACCCATGTAAGTGCTAAGTATTATTACTATTAACTACTGTCTATAATTATTCCAATGCAATGCCACCCTATTCTTCTGTTTCTGTGATCCCTTACCATTTATTCTATGCCAATATTTCTGGCACATCACTTGCCTCTTAATTTCCAATGGTTGCCTACTTTAGATGTCCTGAAGGCTAAGGTCCCCGGTGAGTTTTGTTTTGTCCTTCATTTCCTCAATGTCATTGAAGCTGGGGTTACCTGAATTACAGCTGTCCTCTTCACCTCTGAGCTAAGGAATGATGACTCCCACCAGAGTGTTCTTTCCATTATAATAAAATGAAAAGTAGTGTACAGGAGTCTGCTGTCTACAGCTTTAACTAATCCTGACCTCTTGCTATCACTCTTTCATGGCTGAAATATTCAGTGTTTTTCACTGCTGGAACCCAAAGTGTGCTCTGCTGAAACTTCCCAGGCTGCCATTGACAGTCCAGACATTCACAATGCCATGTGACACAAAACAGCTACACAGGCAACCCTGGAGACCTTTGTAAAAATATCCACTCTCACATACAGTCAGGTCCACTCTCATATTGCTGTTGTTTCTTTGTCTCTTCTGTTTAACATTAGTTTCCCTGCCTCTATACTCTTTTCTTTCCTGCCACTACCAAAAAATACTAAAGATTATAATTCATGGAAGATTTCTTTCACAATTCCTTACTTGTTTGCCACAGATTGGAAGACAGATTTTCTTTTTATTTATTTGTGTTTAATAGGATACTTTATGTAAATACACAATACTGAAATGGAATTTTAATTACATCCATATAGTTTAATGTGAATACAACTGAAGTCTAGACTAATGTCAAAGAGTAATGACAGCTACCACTTAATTGCCAGAAAACCAAGCATAATATTGTTTGTACTTTATAAATGCTTTTTTTCAAAGTTTTTCAGGATGCGAAGAGTCAGAAAACATATTTCTACAAGTTGTGAAGGAGTTATTATGAGATCATGAAACACAGGTCCATTTAGTCCTGCATCAAATCCATCTTCTACCATCCACCACATCAAAATTTCAGGAGATAATTTTCTTAGGTGTACATGATATTTCTCTCACTCCCTAACTAAACAGATTTGCACCTATCTTGCACTTGAACAGACACAAGCAACAAGTGGATTAGCAGAATTTTTAACCACTTACCACAGATTCTCTCAAGGAACCTGATCTTATAGTAGGTAGGGGTATATAAGGATAATTGTATTGTTTCTTCAAAGTTGTCATATTAAGCAAGGGAGGAAGGGCTGGAGAATTGTCTAGCCAAAAGTTCTGAAGTGAAGCAGAGAGAGGCAGAATAGCATTACAGATAATAGTGTGGTCCTTACTCTGATCAAATTCCTTGTCCAGAACTTTCTGCAGCTTCTTCTGCCATGCTTTAACATTGTCACATGGAGGCGGGGGAGGACCGTGTCCCTATATGCTTTGCAAGGCAAAGTCCAAAAATATAAGTGTGACCGTTGTGTGCCCATCCCTGATAACCACAACCACCTATTTCCAGATGGAGTTGCTACAAAGGCCGGAGATTTTATGAAAACTTATGAAACTAAGAAGAGACCAATGAGCACAGTACCGGTGATGAAGATGACGGAGGCAGAGCTGGGAGGCACTCTTGTTGGTAAGGAATAACCACAGTATCGAATTAATCAAAAGCCATGATATTCCCCTGAGTAACAGTTAGAAAAAATGACTGGGATGGCGCCACCTGGAACCCCTGGGAAGCAATGACATGGTATAGCTATTTCATGAGCAGGACAAATCTGTCCTCTTAAACATTTTTAACTATGAAATAGTTTGTCTGAAATGATTGATCATCATTGATCCCACAAATCGGAAATATTGGACTAGCTTTACTCTGGCTCTCTGCTTCAGAAGACTGAAAAAGCAGAATGAATGATATGGAGCAGGGGAAGTGAAGGAAATTTATAAAATAACCACCTGCAATAATGGATCGTGCCAAATGATCTGAGAAAATGAAGTTCCTTTCAATGAAGCAGGTAGCCCTAGATGTACTGACTGTCAGAGGATTCTTTCTGCTGCGACTGAGGAGCAGGTGAGACTGTGAAATACCAATACAGAGTGCTACACACAGTGACAGGGAGATTCTGCATTAAAGGCAGAGGGACAATGCATGACAAGTTTCACGTGAGAGAAATACCAGTTTGTTTTCTTTTGTGTTCCAACGATTTGCTACATCCCCATGGGAGGCATAACTAAACAGGGAGGGAAAGTTAGCTGAAAGAAAATACTAGAAGTAAGAGTGAAAGCTAAATGCTCATCCTATTCAGCATAATTGTGGGGACTAACAAGGGTTTCTGGACAAAAACTGTTGGTGCTCAAAAAACCTGCTATCCCATTTGTTGTTTGTAGCTCTTCAAGCATGATTAAACAACTCCCACAAGCTAGAAATCAACTTTGTCCATATGAAGAAACTACTTAATGAAAATTTCACCTATAGATTCATAGACTTTAAGGACAGAAGAGACCATTGTGGTCATCTAGTCTGATCTCCTGCACATTTCAAGCCAAGTATAAATGTTATTCCTTTATTTCCTTTAGCTAAAACATGCTTTTCCTTTTTTCTCAATAGCAAACTTCTCCCCCATGTATCAGAACTGGCAGGAGTATTCTAAGGGCAAGGGGTTTCCCCAGTTTTTTGAGAAGATGTCCTTTTGGAACAATACATTTATGTGGCTCTAATTGCAGTGTATTTGAAGAATGCTAACTTGCTCTCCCCAGAAATCTAAATTTTTTATACTAATGTGGTTCATTCACAAAATTAAGTCCACTTGCTGATCTGTGGGAAGTCTTAAACAAGTGAGCTGCTATGGTCTTGTGTTTATAGTTTGAGTCAGAGCAGAGGCAGTTCTTCCTCTTATTTGAAATACTCTTAAAAACTTTACAGATCTATCAAATACTGTTAGTTGGCAAAATTGTTATATTGCAAAAGTACTGATAAAACTCAATAAAAGGGGTAAGAAAAAATCTTTGCATTTTACATATCAAATTAGAAATTGATATTTCTAAGATGGTCTTAAACATTGCAAACAAGGATCATGAACTTGAACAAAAATCTCTGATGCCCTTGAGTACATCCTAGTAGCTGAACTGTAAAAACAATCTTTTTCCTTGAAATTAATATTGCTTATAGCTTCCTATGAAAATACACTGTGAATCTCAGAATGTTTCCTTTTACATCTCAGTTCTACTTTTAACTTTCTAACAGCCAAGGCCAAATTTTCAGAAGTGCACAAGTTCTGCAACTACATATCCAATTTGTATAAGCAATTCTGAGAGTAAACAAAAAAAATGAATACAGGTATGTCACGTTTTATGTGCATTTAACTTGCGCGATTTCCACTTTACGCGGTCAACCAAAAAAAAAAGTAAGGGAAAACTAAAAATATAAAAACTGTCTTTAGAGCAGGCGATTTCGCCCACCATTGAAGTCAATGGGGTTTAGCTATATGCGGTTTCCACGTAAAGCAGAAACCGCGGCGCCGAACCCTCGCGTAAAGCGCGACATGCCTGTAATTTAGTTTGCCAATGACCAACTGGACAGTCAACTGGCAATCTGCAAACACAACTATGCATATTACATGTGTCATTGTGTGGGTAAAAAGTCCTGGAATTGCATATACATTGTGGAAAGTCAGGCCCCAAACATGAACTTATGTATTCTTCTGGTTATTAGAATGGTTGGAATGAGCTTTATCACATTTTGGCACTGAGGCATGGTAGTGTGAATGGAAATCTGCTAACTACTGAAACATAAAACCATATCTGAGTGTTCATAATGTATGGTAAATAAAAGATTTTAAGTTAGTAAGTGTAACTGAATTAAAATGATTTTTCCTTAACTGCTACAACTTTTATTATCACATATAAAGGAAAAAAGTAGTTAGGAATTACATTGAATCTATTTGTCTGAAAGTACAGGCTTAGGTAGACAAGCACTTCTGTATTAGTGGTAGATCATGTCAGTATTTATTGACTTATGTCTACAATAAATGAGAGTATGTTCTGGTTTTCCTGAGATGGATGATATGAGATGAAGTAGGCATTTTAATATCCTGTTTAATGTATTTCAGAAAATTAGATTCTTCCTTAACCTTTTTGTTTTATTCACAAAGATTGATGGTATAGCTCTTCCAAAAGAAAGGCACACAAAGTTTGAAGAGAAGCCAAATATTCAAATGATAGGTTATTTCCTTTTTTCAGAAGGACTGACAAAATCCTCAGTCTTTTATGGAAAAATAATTCATCTCTTGCCCTTTGCTTGTAAAGAGAATCCAATAATTTGAACGAACTAACAAAATAATCAGCAAATAAGTAAATTATTTTTAAAGATGTCTTAAAGCAATTCAAGGTCTGTTGAGTACTGATAAAAGGTTCTTTGGAGAAGGTATTTAAGGGGAAAATGTGTTGAGTATTCTATCAATCTCTGCAAAGACAAGGCCCAGAAGAAAAGCAGTCAAAGGCTATGGCAAAATATTGGATTTATAGACCAGAAGGTCAATCTGATAGGACAAATTAATCTTGTTGCTAATGTTCTCCCCTAGGGCGTGGAAGAAAAATTTCATGGAGGAAAATGCCTGTTCTCACTAGTATAATTCTGAAATCAAAAAGAGTCATGACATATATTTACAAAACAAAAATCCCACCTAGCCCATTGTTCAGCCAACATTATATATTACATTAATATTACCTAATGTTTATTGCTGGCAATTTGCACAACAACAACTGTCGGCTAATTAATTTACTTAAAAGACTGAATAATGATTCTGTTATTTCTGCAGCCTGCAATGCAATTTGGAAACTATACAAGGTGTTCTGCTGGATCATTCTTCCAACAAATGGCTTTGCTTAGATTTTTTGTCTTTGAACCTTTAGTGAAGCCTCTCCATCAAAAGGCTAGTCAGTTGGTGTGAGATGCACCATATATACGCAGTTCTAGACAAAATGATTAATTGAAATAAACATTTAAACATCTGCAAGTAAGTTCTTATAGGAAAGACCTTTACTCAAACATGTATCAAAGCAACTACTGCACAATGGCAAACATCCCTTATAAACGATTGATCTAATTATAAAGTTAAATTACAGGATCCTTGTAAAGAAGTGTGTGCTAAAGACACAATAATTGCAATGTGCTTGGAAGTGGCTAAGTTCCCAACAAAATCATTCCTATCAGCTTCTATTCATGCCTTGGATTATGCTGGGTTTTTTTAATCTCTGCACAAAATGCTGCATTTACTTACCCTTACATTTTGAGGCATTATAGCTTCTGCTGACATGAATGTATTCCAAAAATAGAATATTACAGCAATGCTCTGCTAGACATTTAACCATTTGTATGTTTATTCTTTAGTTTCTTTTCTTGAACTTTCTAACTGTGAGAGGGCTGGGAAAGTGGAGTCATGATGAATGAAAGCTTGTTTCCCGAAAAAAAGTAGAAATATGCAGACACTTGATGTAACATTAAAAAATTCAGAGTGTCTTACCTTGAAAACAAACATTTCCCTGCGAAGAATAGCTAGAGTGTTGAAGTTCCCATCACAGATGTTTGGTTTGGCTCCAGGATAGGAAGGTTTGTCAGCAGTGGGTGGCCGAGGCGGTTTAGGCTGCCTGTCATTCTTCCGAGGATCTGCTGGAGGGACAGAACGATGCGGGGGCACTGTTGGCAGAGGTCTTGTTGGTGGTGGGATCTTGTCAGGTGGACCTTAAAAATGTCAGAAGCAGGATATTGTTTAGATCACTGTAAATCACACTGTAAACAGCTCTACAAAAATATATCCCAAAGAATACTCCTGCATTGGCAGAGGAATGGCTCAGTTGGCGTAATATGCTTTTTTCCAATTTTGATCTGTGAAGACATATTATAACAACATGTGCTGTGGATCCATAAAGTCAATGTACTTATGAAGGAAAAAAATGATGGCTGGAACCGTGATACCTTCCTCCTTTATTCCCCAACAAATTTACAGACCACAAAATCCACCAAAATTTAAGATCACACACGGTAAACAATTTGTGCTTGAACACAGCATGGCAGACTGTTTTGATGAGAACAAAACTCTCATTGGTTATGTAAAATGTGGGAAATTTGTCATAACAGCATGTAATAATTCCACCACCTACTCATGTTTCCGAACATTCCAATACCTACATCCATCCACCCATCGACATACACAGCACACGTGGTGGTTATGTGATAAATGACAAGGGCATGTGATGAATTGCACTTATTATGCACCTTTGATCAATTAACCTGCTGTCTTCCCACTAATTTATCTTTTCTTGAACTACTTCTAATATGCTATGCTTCTGAGCTGGTTCTGTAGCTGCCTCGTTGTTTCATAAATCAATCAGACTCAAAAATCTTTCCTTACTTACAGAAGTGGAATTTCTCTTCCTACCCCTCCAACTATACTGGCTAAAGTTGCCAGCCAGCTAAAACTGAGTTCTGCGCTAGTCATAGGTGTGAACCATCGGGGATACAAACAGAAGGTCACAGAAAAGGATATTTCCTACCTCCCGGAGGGGCACCCCATGGAAGGTCTTGAGGTTGGGCTTTAACCGTTAGGCATTTGTGCATATAGAAAACATATTTAGATTTTTTAAAGAAATGTTTGAAATTAATGGTTAATATTTTTCACTATGAATCCTGTACAGTTGGATGCCTGGCAATCTGGACATTATATTTTAAAGGAGATGGATTGAAAAGGTTGTCAAAACTTAAAAATGGTGCAAAATAATAATAACCCCCCCCATGTAACATTTCTAAAATATCTGTGCTGTAAAGTATTTGACATATACTGAATAAATCATGATGTAGTGCAATATGAAGATTTTAATTGCACTCATTTAGGATGATCTGATTAGTCCATTCATAGTTTTGCTATTTGTAAGTAATATGGTCATTCTAGATTCAGGCTGCTAAAAACCCCTATGTGTAATGGGCAGGCTAAGAAACTTCACTCCAGTTCTAGAGATATCATTAGGTCTAGTGATATTTTCCATTTTAAATATAGGACATCTCTGTAGGACCAGTAATATCACTGGAAGTAGGACAAACTTTTTAGTGTGCCTATTGTATGTAGCTATCTATTTTTATGTGACTAAACAGTCTGCTTTAATTCATCTGCATGACGGTAAGCTAAGGAGTATCTTTGCAACCTGAGACAAAACTAAATCGAACATAAATGAAATCTAAATGTCTAGTACTTGATCAAAGAAAGTAAATTAACTAGGATAAATGTTTACTGATTGAATATTTAAGGCAACTCGAACTACCATCAGTGAAATTTAATAAGACATTTATTTCCTTCATAATTTTAAGGAGCATGACATTCATATTTTACCGTTAATTAGGTTGTGATGAATAGTGTAGATCAACATAGTTACTTTCATAGGGGTAAAGAGTCTTGTAGCACCTTATAGACTAACAGATGTTTCGGAGCATAAGTTTTCGTGGGTAAAGACCCATTTCGTCAGATGAATGTCATTCTTTCAGACATTCAGTCCAAATCACCTTTTGATTTTAGCACAGGCAGCAAAGAAATTAATTTGCAATAGATAATATTTGAATGATTCTAAATCCAAACAAAAATTTCCACATACAATTTGGTAGTGATGTCAGGCATTACTTCCCAGGAGTAGTAAAGTTCATTAGCATACAGCTGTTAGAGCTTAATATTTAGTACATGGGCAAAATGTCCTTGTCTAGACTACCAAGTTATGAGTTCATGAAAAACAATCTCCTTTCAGTTAACCAAAAACAATAAATTTTAACCAGCCAATCACTTTGTTCCCTTTCTGGAACATCCAGATTATAATATCACTTACTATAATATTTAGCATGGATGTATTCGATTTCTAATTAGAGGTGCACCATTATTCTGTACGAACTCATCCAACTTTCCTAACAGCAAAAGATCAGCAAGAAATGTGACCTTGCTAAAAGTCAGTTTAACCCTGAGAGAACACTTACCACTTAGACATTTAAATTGGAAAACTAATGAATGCAAAAGAAATTAGTGAACTTAAATGACATCATTTGCAAATGCAAATGATATCTACCATTAGCATTAACATACCGATAGAACAGATTTTTCACTGTAAGAATGTAAGTGCTCTATTAATTTAGCAAAGCAGATTCTTTAATGGTTAACTATGTACGACAAGCTTTTTAAAACTTATGTATTAAAAAAGTTGCCTGTGGAAATGTCAGAGACAGTCCTGTGAAAGTTACAGTTACCTTAAACCTGCAAAAACAATGAGTCCAGTGGCACCTTAAAGACTAACAGATTTATTTGGGCATAAGCTTTCTTGGGTAAAACTCCCACTTCTTCAGATGCATGGAATAAAAATTACAGATGCAGGCATTGTTATACTGACACACGAAGAGAAGGAAGTTACCTCACAAGTGGAGAACCAGTATTGACAGGGCCAATTCGATCAGGGTGGATGTAGTTCACTCTCAATCATTGATGAGGAGTTATCAATTCTAGGACAGGCAATGCTGCTTTTGTAGTGAGCCAGCCATTCCCAGTCCCTATTCATACCCAAATTAATGGTGTTAAATTTGCAAACAAATTTTAGTTCTGCAGTTTCTCTTTGAAGTCTGTTTCTGAAATTTTTTTTGTTCAAGTATAGCTACTTTTAAATGTCCAGGAAGACTGAAGTGTTCCCCTACTGCCTTTTGTATGTTACGGTAACATACAAAAGCCAGTAGGGGAACACTTCAATCTTCCTGGACATTTAAAAGTAGCTATACTTGATGTCCCATTTGTGTCCATTTATTCTTTTACGTAGAGACTGTCCGGTTTGGACAAAGTACACAGCAGAGGGGCATTGCTGGCACATGATGGCATATATAACATTAATAGATGTGCAAATGAATGAGATCTTGATAGTGTGGCTGATGTGGTTGGGTCCTCTGACAGTGGCGCTAGAGTAAATATGGGGACAGAATAGGAAACAAGGTTTGTTACAGGATAGGTTTCTGGGTTAGTGTTTCTGTGCTGTGGTGTGTAGTTGCTGGTGAGTATTTGCTTCAGGCTGGGGAGCTGTCTGTAAGTGAGAACTGGCCTGTCTCCCAAGGTCTGTGAGAGTAAGGGATCATATGCCAGGATAGGTTGTAGAACACTGATAATGTGCTGGAGAGGTTTTAGCTGGGGGCTGTATGAGATGACCAGTGGTGTTCTGTTTTTTTCCTCATTAAGCCTGTCCTAACCCTAAGCCCTAAAATACAACCAAATTTGCTCCAATCCCTCAGACAGAGACAAACATCTACAAGATCTTTATGAAACATTCTTAAAACTACACCCACCTTGGGAAGTGAGGAAACATTGACAGAGTGAGACGGTACCCAGAATTCACCTACTACAGGAAGCTTGTGATGTAACTCCCTTCTCTTCTTATGTCAGGATAACAATGCCTGCATCTGTAATTTTCACTCCATGCAGCTGAAGAAGTGGGGTTATTACCCATGAAAGCTTATACCCAAATAAATCTGTTAGTCATTAAGGTGCTACAGGACTCCTTGTTCTTTTTGTAGATAAAGACTAACATACTACCCCCGATACTTAAACCTGTAACGAGTAAACTGCTTGTTTTCTTTCCAGTTATCTTGCTTTCTTTGACTGAATATAATAAAATGAGTAATTCTTTACAGTGGATGTTTCCTTAATTTTAGGTCACAATAACCAAATATGATATACATTTAAAGAGCAAGACTTCTGCCCTTTCTCGCCCCCTCCCCCCGCACCCTGTCCCCGCTATACTGTGCAAAGCCTTGAGTTGTTAACAACAAGCTTTTGAAATCAATTTGCTATATTTATTGCAATAAAAATAGGGGGAAGTACTGGGACCTCCGGTTATACAAGCTGGTGCCACAGAGCACTTTGGAAATGAGTCAGTTACGGTTAAGGCCTGCATTTCTTAATATTTTAATAGTTTGGGATCCCTTTACAGATATTTTCACTAGCAGTTTAACTATTTAAGATTAACATTCCATCTGAGTGCAGACTTAGATGCAAGCTGTGAATAGTGTGGGACTAAATAAGAGAGCAAGAAATCAAGGCCTCTGGGACTATAGCTGACAGAGCATATATATAAATATCCTCAAATATATATATATATATATATATATATATATTCTTCAAATATGTTCTTAAGAAAGCTATTTAATATGTGTAATAAAAACCCCAACATACCATATATCTTCTGAATGCCCTGTAAATCATCATTAGGTAGTTTGAAGTTGTCTGTTTCCATATACTGGTAAAACGGAGCCATGATTGCAGTCGGGTCATTGGAATGCTCCAAGCCTAGAGCATGCCCCAGTTCATGCACTGCAACTAAAAATAGATCATTTCCTATGGAAACAAAAAGAGGAAATGCTTTAGAATAATATGACCAATAAAGTAATGCAAATACAGAATCCTGGACATTGAATGACATTTTAGTGGATTCAGATTTTACCAAAAAATCAAGAGACAACATATGAAAGAGAAACATAAGGGGAACACTAGAACAGCAGTAGACTTTTTTTCTTTTAAACAAGTGAAGAATTATTATCACTATATGATGAAAGAGATTTGGTGATTCTTTTATGGATTCAAATGACTGTACTAATTTTTGTTCAAATAGCATTCGTAAAGAGGACAGAGTGCAAAAACACATTACTGTACACAAGTCTTGATAGTCCTTGCTAGCTTGCATGCTATTTCAAATTCTAACTGAATTCTACAATGAGAATGAATAAAAACATTTGCATCGGGAAGTAGGCTTGAGCTCAAAAGGAAAATATTGCTGCCATAAGCAGTAAACTTCATAAATTGTATACTACCTATTTAAGACAAGTCCTGCAGAGAATTTTAGTCTCCCAATGGCTTACAGTCAGACCCCTGCTAATGACTTGTACATGGGTGTCCATTTCTGAATCATCCTAAGTGAAATCATTAGGAAGATAAAGAAAGAGGTGGGTATCCCATTATCTCTCTCAAACCAGGACGCTACCTTTATGTATATTTTTTACAGTGGAGTATTAATAGATTCTTGACTGTGTGATCTGCTTACAGAAGTGGTTATATAAAAATTAGAACTTTTTATCTTAAGGAGGTCTCAATAATAAAATAATATTCACTATTTTCACTTGTAAAAAAGAAAAGATTAAAATAACGTAATTGACTTGTTGCATATCACTCCTTCATTAACTTAGGCAGTGTTATTTACTAGAAAACAAACAGAAAACAAAGCTCATGCTTTGTTTGTGCATTTTTTAAAATCCACAAAAGAAATCAGAGATGTATGAACTGATTTCACTTCTTAAAGTCTTTCCCTCTGCATAGCAACATTCCATTTTTATTGCAAAGAGCTGAGACTAATTAGAAATGCTGATCTCTGCAATTATTGTAGCCTTGCTGAAAACTACAAATATGGACCCTAATTCTGCAATTCCACCAGAAAGTATATTGCAGGATCAGAACTATACATTATCTGTTGTTTAATCATCTTCCACACCCTTTAACCCCCACCCACGCAAAAAATTACTCTGTGTTTCTTCGTGAGCTTTCTTTTTAAAATAGAGACTTAAGCACTAATTCTGCAAACTTCATTCATGCAAATCAAAGAGACTACTTATGTAAAGTAGTCATGTAAAGTGCCACTAGTATCTGGCTTCTTGTAGCAACACCACCGCCAATAAAGCCAGGGTAAATGTGAGATGTAAGGGCCACATTGTCTCTAAACAGGGTAGTCCCAGGCAGGGGACAGGAAATATCCAGAGTAAGCATTTGTCACAGAGTGTAAGATCTTTGGAGCAGGTTCCTGATTCTCCATACATTTGTATAATGCCTAGAACTTCCAGATGCTACTGCAATGTAAAGGATAAATAACAGAGACAAGGTGAGCGAGTTAATATCTTTTATTGGACCAACTTTTGTTGGTGAAAGGGACAAGCTCTTGAGCAACTCCGTGTAGCTTGGAAACTTGTCTCTCTCACCAACTGTTCAATAAAAAATATTATCTTACCTGCCTTATCTCACTAACATCCTGGGTCCAGCATGGCTACTACTACACTGCAAAAAATAATTATAGTAGAAGTTCCTTTTCGTTTGTCTTTGACACCACAGAGCTTTCATTAATGGCTTCATCCTCAGCCTCTCTTTCCTTTATATAATCATTTTTTTCCTAATCTGTAGCAACAGTTTTTACTTTGGTGAGAAGAGAGTCACTTCCAGAGTCACATAGTCACTGTGACTAGCTGATGAGAGTGCAAAAGGATCAAAGAATCTCGTCTTTCCTCTTCTCCAGGCCAAGTATCACTTTTCAAATGTTTCCAGCCTCAGCCAATCTCAGAAGTGTCCCAAATCACTTAAATCCTGACATGCATTAATTGGAAGCAAGTACTTCAGTCCATCTACTGATTGTCCACTTTACGTTCACTGTTCAAAGTACTTGCTGGAGGTTGGAGAAAGACTGCATAGCACATGTTCTCCCCTCCAAAGCAATATTATTATTCATAAGCATTGGAAGGACTGGAAATATTCCTGCTCTGAGTAAGAAAGTCCCCCAGATTAAGAGTGTCGACCCTTTTCCTTCCAGTGAACTGCTCTCTGAGACCCATCCTACTCTCACTGCATTTTGCCATTGACTTCACTGTGAACCAGAACATGGCCTTGACAAGAAACAGTACATATGACTCTTAAGTTTTCCAATAATTAGTGATACTGTAATTAGATTTGAATTGCAATTGCATAACAGTACACACACTGTTACACGTTAAATAAAGCACCATCCTGAAAACCTTAATTTTATTAGGAGCAAAAGTTGTCAACAGGCTATGAGTACCTGGGAATTAAAATAAGCAGGATACACAATGATATATAATCAGTCCAATATTCTCAGTTATATACACTGTTTTTATCGTACAATCTGTTGCAAAACATATTTCAGAGATCCAGAATGATGTGCCCTCTATCCACTGCAGATTTCATATGATATGAACTTTAGTTTTATAATATTAGATGCCCTTCTTATTTTCCCAATGAAGTCAAATCTAAATAAAAAAAATAAGAATGTACCTATATGCAAGAGGTTGAGACAAAATGCTTATTTTTACATAGATATTCTAATATGAAATTATGTAACATTTTAGGCTTTAAATCTGCTTTACTTTACAATTACTGACCAAACTTCAGATTACAAAAATGAAACAAAAAGCTGTTCATATTATTATCTCAGTTGCCGACATCGTGTGGGATTTGGGCTTGATTTTTTTGTTTGTTCAAATAGCCACTATTTTTTCAAGCCACATGATAAAACAAGTTTGTGAATGAGTGAGCAGCAGATTATTAACAAACCCGATCTCCAGAGACTAGCTGAGGAAGGCAGTGAGCTTGCTGGTGTAACAGTCCCTAGATTCATTACCTGGACTTCTTTTTGGAGCAACAGTAAATCAACTTTACCCAGCTTTCTTGAGCTATCCTGGCAGGATGGCTTGGTCTAGTGTAGAAGGCTACCATTAGTCCTTCTCTTCAATTTGTGGATGAATGTCACCCCTATAGAGATGATGAGCACAAGGACTAATCACCACTTAAATCCCACCAAAAATCTATTTTAAATACTTAAGTGGTTCATAGGTCTTGCGTTGATCCTATGCATGGGGCAGGAAGGTGGAAATTTTATGCTTATGGGAGTTAGTACAATTTTTCTTATTTTAATACTCAAAGGAGGTTGAAAACTAAAAAAAATAGTACCAGAAAAAGCAGATTATTTTGTACGAGATCATTAATCTAAAGGAAGCCATATTTTTAAGTGAAATGCCTTGTTTTTCATATGCCTACATTGATCATTTCAGATTAAATCCACACTGTACTAAAAAGTAAATCTGTATAGGACACTTCTACTGCTTTCCCAGTATTTACAAAACAACACTCCAATGTAACATGTTATTACAATGAATAAGGATTTTAAAACTCAGAGCACTGTGATGCCAGGCTGGCAACTTTTTCAGCAAATATTATGTGGGCTGATCAGGAACTTATATTTTGATATATTTACTGCTTTAATTTTCATAATTCACTTCATTCTCACTATGGAATGATCAGATTACAGTTGCCGAACTTCAGCTGGTTTAGCTTTTGAAAAGCTCATAGTTGGATTCTTGCTTTTACTTAGCAAGCAGAAAAAATGTTATAAATCTACAGTATTAATGTTTCTGGTTATTTCATCAGACAATGATATCACAGATGTTCTCTCTCTTTATTAGATTAGCTTTTGGACTCTTTTCAACATTGAGAAATTAAACATGTGTCTGTCTACACACACACACACACACACACGACCTGCATATAAAAACAAGAGTGGTACAAGCAGCAGTAGCAGGTTCACATGGCTGTGATGTAGCCAGGTGGTGCATGAAAAGGACACTCATATTGAATGGTCCCTTGCAAGTCTTCTTTCTTCTACAATGGTCAGTATGGGATGATTTAGGCTTTGTAAATCCCTAAATGTTGCATCTTCCAACCTCAATTGTGTCTGATTTCATGCTCTGCTTTCTTCAACCTCTAATCAAAACTGTTTCAATTGCTTATTAAACTATTGTGGTAAAAAATGGGTAGACAAACCTCTATCATGAAGGTTTCACAAGTTTTTTCAAGCTAAGATATTGTTTTCAATTATTTGTAACTCAAATTTTTGCCACTCTCAATGAAATCTGGCAGCCTCAATATTGGTCTTAGAGCAAATTTTTGTGGAAAGTGAGAGACAAAATGTTTCAGCCATTTTGAAAATAATCGAGAGTGAACTGACTCTCCGTCCCACTTTTCCCATCATGTATATATTAAAAAAATAATTATTTTAAAAACAGGCCAACTTGAAATTTGGCAGAGAGATTATTTGCTTTGTTACAGATGTGCCTTTCAGTGATAATTGTTTTTGATTTGTTACAGAGATACTAGTTTAGGGGGAAAAAATATGTTTCTGTTGGTTCTACACATGACTGCATCTATCAGAAAAGCTCATTAACATGACTATTAAAGCTGCATATGAAAAGAGGTAGATGATTGCAAAGAGTTCACCTTCTCCCACTGGTGAATGTGTACTCAGCTTTTCTGAGTAGAAGGCTAGTGTCCTAACCTGTGGATCATCCTTCCACTCTTTCCTGCCACCTCACTGATAGGGTGACCAGATGTCCCAACTTTATAGGGACAGTCCCAATTTTTGGATCTTTTTCTTAATTAGGCTCCTATTACCCCCCATTCCTGTCTCGATTTTTCAAACTTGCTGTCTGGTCACCCTACTCACTGATTACATTTTTTACACAGTGCAGAGCATTCCAGTGCTGCCTAGTAAATAGTTCAAGCATGGTGGTATTTATTTGTTTCTCCATTTTTAATTTTCCAAAAGCACTGATCTTCACCCGTTGTCTCTTTACAATCACAGTCATTGCACACTCAGAGTCTAAAGACTAGTAAGATTGGTCCCTAAACCAACATCAGCCTCTCCAGAAACTGAGAGGTGAAGCAGAGCTGATACCATGAAAGAGTGAAAGCAGAGGTGAAGCAGTGGCTGTGCGCCCCCTACATTTACAGAGCTTTGGAAGTATTGCACTTGCCTTAGTCTCAATGTGTCGAGGAACCCTCGTTGAGGTGGCAAACCTTCAAACTGTTCCTAGTACCAGCTCTGGCTTATGTATACTACATAAGCCACCTGTCACACATATACAGCTCAATCATCTGGAGTCAAATTGCTTACTACACAGATCATCACAAAAAACATCATTACTGTTTAACTCATGCTATTTTGTTTGTATATTGTGCTTGTAAGAGAAGTAGATCTACAGTCTCTGTAAACTTCCAAGATTAGCAGGTGCACTATGTAGAAGACCACTAATTCAACAAAGCATTATATTTTATATATTTTCCTGTGACTCAGTTGCAACCATGCTGTAAATAGTCCAGAGGCTAACTTCCTCTGTAAAGTACTGAACTTTTAAAGTCTCATTTATATTCTGCTCGTAATAAAATCTTTTCAAAGAATAGTTTTTAAAGGTATTTCTTTTATCTCAATAGAGTGTAGTGATGGGTATCTTTAGAAACTTCAGATTTAAAGTAGAACTGTTTGATTTTTTTTCATCAGAAGTTTGCATATTTATGAAGGGGAACCAAGAAAAAACAGAGGAGATTTTCATGAATTCTCACCTTTCAACAAAAATAGGTTCAAGTTCATAGCTTTAAAAAAAAACTTGGAAATACACTGGTCTCCCATATAAAATTGCAAATGACTACGTAACTAAATTATGTTACCTCTGCTCTTGCAGTCTCAGTGCAGCAAGTATTTCAAATACTATAGCAATCATATCTAATTATATTCTTACCCATCTTCTCTCTTCTTTGCTGTTGGTTTTAGTTGTTGATGTGAGAATGCTTAGCCAAAGAAGTCAGTTTTACACTTCATTCTGAAGGCCCTGAGACTGAATTTATGCTGGGATTGAAGATACGGACATATATATGAAAAGAGTAAGCACCATTCAATTCTCTGCTCTCCTGCACTGTTTTGTCTTTGAATATCACTCATGGGAATGAAATGGAAAAATTTCCAGTTCCATCAGTACAAGGCTAGGATAGCATGCAAGCAAGTTCAAGAATTCCTGTGCCTCTGCTAAAATCAAGCTTTTGACTTAAAACCCAACAAATCTAGGCTTGTTTTTAGGTCACCTAACTGAAGTACTGGGATATTAAGATCTGGCAGACCTTGTTTTAAAGGGATAGCTTTTTTCATTTAATAACAAATGTATCCTACTATATGGGGAAATATACATAATTTTTGGCAGAAAGGTCAAACTCCTGCTGTAAACCTTCACAGTAGGTGAAATTCACCCCTACACAGAGGACCAAAATAAGACAGAAGGATCACTAAAGTTGTCAAAACTAAGCATAAGTGGAATTTAATATGCACACAGGTCTTGTGCTGGTCCTACGCACTGAACCAAATTTCATCCACTGTTCCTTACTGAGAGTGGCTATGTTAATCTTCCGTTCAAACAACACTCAAATCATCAAAACCTGCTCTATGTAATGAAATCTGACTTCCAACTTCATATCAACTAGATTTCTTTAAAGTTAAAATAACTGATAGATATTATGGCATTTAATATGATTAGTCCTTTTCCTCCATCAATTCTATATTTCTTAAATTTCCTATTAAATTCATATTAAAAAAGTGTCATGATGGAATTGTCTGTATTTTTCTTTCCCTTTGGACAAAAGATAGGAAAACCTGGAATTTAGTTTAGTAACAGGCAAAGTGTTTAGAAAAAAAACCATTAAAAATGCTCAGATCTGAAAAAAGATGCATTTTCTAAGTCTACTGACTTCAAAGAAAATGGTACAAATATCTATAATATTCTAAAATCCAGGTAAATAAATTGGATGACAAATCTATTGCTTTTGTTTTCACCGTTTTATAATTTATTAATGTATTGAACGGTGTGATCTGGTTAAATGTACATGCTAAATTTATTCCTGCCAAAGACGTGAGTTAGTGAAACTAAGATTTTTTAAAAAATAAATGCTGTAATACATTTGTACAAAGGGGTTCATTTTCCCATGTCTGTACTGGATGCATAGATAAACTATTCTATTAAAAAAAGGGATAACACAGGCCAAGATTCTGAAAAATAGGCACCTAAGCGCATGTCTATACATAAAAGCTGTATCACTTTTAAATTCACTAATACAATTAAAGTGTTTCAACCTCCTTAATGTGGATGCAGATCTTCCAGTATAAAGGGGCTTAAACCAGTATATCGCATTCTCATATGAAAAGGGAATGAACTGTGCTGGTATAAGGCACCTTTAAATCGATAAAACTGGGTCCATAGTAGTGGTTGTGTAATGCCGGCAGACCACAGTTGCTGTTGGGTGGGATCAAACCTGTGACCTCGAAAGCTTAGTGTAGGAGTCTCTATTGCATGAGCTATAAACAGATGGCTCTTAGCAAAGATAGCACAGTGGTTCTCAACCAGGGGTATATACACTGCTGGGTGTACGCAGGGGTCTTCCAGTGAGTACCTCAACTCATCTAGATATTTGCCTAGTTTTGTAACAGGCTACATAAAAAGCATTAGCAAAGTCAGTACAAACTAAAATGGCACACAGACAATGTACAGACAATGACTTGGTTATAAGTACAATATTTATATTCCAATTAATATATTTTATAATTATATGGAAAAAATGAGGAAATAAGCAATTTTTCAGTAATAGTGTGATGGAACACTTATTTTTTTAAATCTGATTTTGTAAGCAAGTAGTTGAGACTTGGGGTATGTGAGACAAATCAGACTCCTGAAGGGGATAAAGTAGTCTGGAAAGGTTAAGAACCACTGCAGTAGCAGACTCATCAATCTCTAGTTGGTCTAGGTGTCACTAGAGGGGGACAGAGCACCACACCAAGCAGGCACGCGGTACAGTTGAACTGATCAAACTATTTAAGTAAAAATCATGCCTCTAACTTAAATAGTTTTATCAGGACAAAATCTGTGTGGAGATCAGGGCTAAATGTTGGCTTCTAAGTCTATATTTGGGTTTCAAACTTAGGGCTTGATCCTACATTCATTTAAGTCAAGGACAAAGCTTCCAATCACTTTAAGAATGCAGGATCAGGGCCTAAACAATCTGATATTCAAATATTCAAAAGTATTGTGCAAGCATCAATGACCTGGAGTTGAGAGCATGCACACTAGCAAACCGTAAAAGGAACAGAAATAATGTGGGAAAAGTGTTGCTTTTCAATTATCTTGTTCTGATCTTCCTGCTCTGATCTCCTTAACCTGCTGGTTTATTACTAGATACTGTCAGGCAGTGAGGCTATGTGCTCAGAACTTTTGAAAAGTGAGCTCCTTGAAAGCCAAGCCCTGGTATCAATCAGAAAGCTTGAGCCCTGCAGTGATCTCAGAGAATGTATGTGTTTGTGGTGCTAAACCTAATGCTCATTCCAAACAGGAACAAATGCCAGCCTCCTCCCCATAATGAAACAATCTGGGGATTACTAGAGATAGTTTTTCCCTTCGTCTCCTCCCATTAGATTGAACCAGCTTTTAGTTGCCAGTAGAGCTGCCTGAACCATTCATTTTAAACAATTTATGTAGCATGTCTTTTAGTTGTGAACTGATCAGGATTTCTATGAATTTGTTGTAATTATAGAGGAATTGTTTTTAGCAACTTATACTGGTCTTTCACAAGCTTTCCTTAGCTAGTAATTAGCGTTGCCAACCCTACAGGATTGTCATGGAGTATCCAGGAATTTAAGGTTTATATTTAATTAAAGATTATGTCATGTGAGGAAACTTCCAGAAATACGTTCAACCAAAATTGGCAAACCTACTAGTCACTCTTCAGGTATCTGAAATTCAAAATCTGGCAATCGGTCTATGAGACTGGTCCCTAGATCACATGGTGTACTTTTTTATTCTCTGAGTGGACACAAATAGGAGCAATACTGAAGAAAATATTGAGATGCTGACTCTATGAAAAGAGTCACAGAAATGCTTTACTTTCATAAGGCAGAGAGATGAGGAGAGCTAGAAAATGTTACAACATTTTAAATAATTTCCTTTCCTTTTTCATCTTAGCCAGGGCCCTGCATTTGCCTCTGTCCTGTACATGGACCCAAATTTCAAATTAGCTAGGTCCTTTATAACTGAGGGAGAGGTATGATACAAGCTACCTTTATTTACAGGAAGTATAGTAGATTAGCCTCTCCATCCAGACCACCTTAAAGACCTAGCCAGAGATCAATATGGGAACTACTCAGTCTGCTCAGAGGCCATGCTGATGACAACAGCATACAGTAGATTTTACATTAAATTTTCTCTCGTTACATTCTCACACAGTAATTGTGGGTATGTATAGGGCCATATAAGATCATAAATATATTCATGAAAATACTTGTTTATGTCACATATGCTCATTCATTCAAAACAGTCTTATTTGCATGAATAAAATCCCCTTCCCCCATGTTTTTTCAAGCAAAAATCAGTCACACACATTTTTGGAGAAAAGCAAAAAAATAAAAAATCATACAAACGTGGTTGGATTCAAGCAAAATTTTGATTTATCAGACATTCAAAATATATCCTTCCACTTTTCTAGATATTAGCATATGATTAAATGAAATACAGAGTTTTACAAGGAAGGGTGGTGAAGTCTCATCTTCCCTATCATACATCCAATTATGGGACAAAGAAGTATTTGGAAAAAGTATGTTAGCCCACAGAGAACAGAAAGAACATTCAGAGTGTTGGTGTTTAACAGATTTTTTTTTTTAATGACATGTAAACAAAAGCACTTTTCTCAAAGCTGGAAGAGCGTTCCATGAAAGCAAAAAATAAAATAAAAATCAATAAATATGAGCTCATACCTTGCCAACTCTTAATATTTTCCATCATCTGGCTTCTTGACAGTAAACAGAGTCTAGCAGACAGATCCTCTTCTGACTGTACAGACCTATGCCTAATGACTGCATCCTCACAAACCAACAAGCATAATTTTTTTTAACAAGTTTTCCATTGCTTGAATGGCTGAAGTGGTGTTTCTGTTCTCAAGCATGGCTTTATATCCCAGTGGTAATACTCTCAAGGAGGAATTTTATGCAGCAGACACTGAACACTTCAGAGTCACCATTTCAAGCTAGATCTTAAGGTATTTGGACACTGAATAAATGGAGGCTGTGTTCACAATGTGTAGGAAAATCTAGTCAAGGGAGACTCAGGAGCCTTGTGGATAGATTATTCTATGAGGGTGCATCAGCAGAACTTATAGCTGACCTGTGAAAGACTGATCTGCATTTCCATTTCCATCATGAAGGTCTCATGGGTGCATTTATTGCCAAAAATGAATTTTAGCAACAGAAAATATTGTCTCATGGCATGAAGGGGTTAAAACTTTGAAAGAATTGGATAGTGACTATCTGCAGGTTAAGAAGAGATGATTTTTTGGGGAAAAGATATGAAGAGAAAACAACTAGTAACTCCCTCATTTCATCTGCAACTTCAAAAGTTAGTTTTCTGTTAGTAAGCAGTCCTTTGAAACATTATATTAGCTTGGCATCATCATTGTCATTACTGTAATAGCCAGTTTGTGTTTCTCTCATTTTTACAGTATCATCAATAGTCTAGCATTACATCACATACACTTTCTGCTCTAAGTATACGGTGCATTTTTTGACCTTGCTTTTTCTAACATACATATAGCAAGGTGTATGTATGTACATAATAAAAACAAAAACCCGAAGCAAACCACTCCACTGCACACACCTGTCCCTTTGGGGAGAGGATGGGAGAACACACACATTACTGGAAGACGCTCAGATACTATGCTGCTAAGAAAAAGGACCAATTAAGTAAGAGCAGCATGCTGTATGAAATGGCTGGAATGAGGATACTGTAATTTAGAGCATCCATTAATCTGAGGCCCTGGCTCTTATTATAACTGAACACTGCGCATGACATGACCATTACTGAGTCAGAAAGCTCCCTCAAGAGACTTCTTTTTCAACTCCACTAGTTTGTGTTTCCAGAAGCACATATCTGCTTCATTGTGTCAACCATGCTGGCAGCAAAGTGACATTTACTAGAAGCTGATCTCTGCAGTTCAGAGATCAGGATTTTCATCAATGTCACTTGGCTTCTAGCAAACAACCCACGGCAAACTGACTGAGTGCAATCTATGTACTAAATAGATTCTAAGTATGTTTCACTTGACACTGTATTTACATCATGTCTGAAAAGCCTTTGTTTAGGAACCTACAAACCTTTTGTACAGGCAACTGATTTTTGTTGCTAATAGTTTGCTAAAGATCAATAATTTTTCAGAGAACTAAAGAGTTAACAAGGAATAACCTAATCCCTGCAAAGGTTTTCCCATAAAACAAACTTTATGTACATAGTGACTGCAAATGTTCTCTTCTAATGCAAGCCCCTTGCAAACATATTGTCTTTGTATTTCAGTGCAAACAGTTAGCAAAACATCTACTGTTTATCTACAGTCATTGTTTAAAAAAGCCTTCACTGTCGCTACTTCTCAGTATCCTAGCTGTATCTTGAAGGATGAACTGACCAGTGCTGCCCAGAGAATTCAGGGGGCCTGAGGCAAAGCAATTTCAGGGGTCCCTTCAATAAAAAAAAAAGTTGCAACTCTATAATAACATGTATTCTCATGGGGGCCCCTGTAGGGCCCGGGGCAAATTGCCCCACTTGCCCCCCTGCCTCCCAGCAGCTCTGGAACTAACTTCTGCAGAGCTTAGACTGAAATCATAGTGCTGGTGAATCTTCAACAGGACCAAAAATTTTTCCTCAGATCCACAAATTCAACTTTGACTTCCAGATTCTGTTTCTTCACAGGCATGAACTGCGCACAGGGAGACTAGATTAAGAGAGCTGAGACCCACTATCTAGATTTAAGGAAAGATTTGAGGGAGTCTGCGCTCAGCTTTTGCCTACAGTTTATCATCATTGCTACCAACAGTCGGAATGCTAATGTAGACACGTCTCCAGGCAGCAACTGACATTTTAAGCACTATACCTTGTTGTCTAACACTGCTTTGATTACAAAATTCAGGAAGGGAAGGTTTCCCTGTTTTCCCTGAGCAGGGTTTCTAAGTCCTTGTTTATATTAAATAGTATATTTTATAGATAAATTAAATACATTTATACAGAATTTAAAATTGACCTAGTTAAACTGGTGCACATCTGTAAGGTATATGCACTTAAAGTGGTTTAAATAAATTAGGTAATTTACCAAAGCAAACTAAACTGATTTCAACAAAGGTTTAAGTGCATCTACATTAGGGACATGAGCCAGTGTAACTAGATCAATTTGAAATCAGCTTAGTTAAACCAGTGCAACTTTTCTAGTATAGACAAAGCCTATGTTTGGAAGCTAGAGGCTTTTCTTTTTTGGCAGAGAACAAAAAATGTTCATATTCACATTGCTGAAGAGAGAAAAGCTATAAATTAAAAAGGCAGAAAATATAAGATAATGTGAATTGGTGATGGGATTGTATCCAGAAAGGCATTTCTAATTTAAGTTTCTTTATTAAAAGTTTCATGGTGTGTAAGTCTTTATCCGTGACGCTCTGATCTACAAACATCTTCATCTCTCATTTGTTTACATTTATCTTTAGTATTTTACCTAAGAACTTGTCCTATTTAACAGTAACGTTTATCTTTAGTATTTACCTAAGAACTTGTCCTATTTAACAGTAACTATGTTTACAATAAAACACGCAATCAAGGTAGAAAAGAGATAGATGAAAAAAAAAGATGCAAAAAAGATGCAAGGGAATACTAAAGAAGAAGAACTGACAAGAATACTGTCAAGAATACTTCAAATTCATTTTTGACCATGATTTCAAATACACAGAATCTGTTACCTATAACTGCCATTTCTGCACTTAAGTCATCAAGACAGACTGACGGCAAGTTTCTCTTTCCTTGAATAGACAGACAGCGTCAACCAACAACTGCAGAGATTTATCACAATTTGTCTTCCTTTCCCTGTCACCATCTACCAAGCTGAAGCTTCTGATAGAACTCAGTAGCTAGAATCTGCTTTTGATGGGTTAGAGGGTGCCAGAGAATATTAGGAAGCTACAGGAACTTCATCCAGCAAGTAGCCTTTGAAGATTATCAAGAGAATCGTGGTGATTCAACCCCACAGATTCCTAAACAGATGGAGATGGTCCCTAAGAGCTTCTGTAACTCTGGAACAGTTAGTTCAGACCCTCCAGTCTTACTCCTTTGAAAGGGAAAAGGGTCCACAATCGACTAAGTATTTGTCTCTTTCAGATTAAAATTGAGTCATGGAAATCTGTCTCGAACTACAACCCCCTAGCCCTGGTGGCTCTATGAGAAATGGAAGCGTTAATTCTATGTCGGGCTTTCCATGAAAGCTCCACCAGAAGAGGCTACCTATATATGTGCTGAGCCAACATATTTCTTGTATGTCCTGATTATGCTCCTGACCCAACCAGTACTCCAGCATCTCCCACATTCTGGGCTGCACTTAATGGTTCTTGCGCTACATCCCTCTCCCTTCAAATGATTTTTTATCACTGTGGGCTCTAGATAGTGAAATCAAGCCTAGTGGCCATTGCAAATAATATCTGGAGATGATTAATGGAAATATTTTAAAATATTTGCATTGTTCCAAGTGTGTATGTGTGTGTCTAGAGAAAGACTTAGCTACTTGCACTCTCAGTACTACTTTTGCCAACATATTATTTCTCTTAACTGGGTAAAGTTGAGAGGTGGGTCTCTGTCCTAAGCTGTGCCACTACATAAATGTGCTCTTCTTTTTTAAAATTTTATCTCGCTATTTGTAAACTTACAAGAGGGACAAATTCAGAATTTTAAGTAAATGTTTGGAACAGATTTATAAACACTGTCTGCCCCTCATTTACACAGACAGTACAATGAAGGTGAACAGAACTTATTCCTTCCATATCTTAAGGACATGAAGTCCCCTGTGTCTCAGGCACAGCATCTGTTTTGTATGACCTTATTAATGTATTGGATTATTATGGAATAGTGAACTACAGAGGTGTGGAAGGAATAGGGGACTTTGTGACTCCTGAGGACAGCAGAGCTACTACAGAATTTGCTCTCCAGTGGCTCTACTATCTCCTGCCACCTCAATAGTGTTGATTTATTGTGGCTCATAGTGCATCAAAAACATTCAATCTACAGATTTAACATTGACCAGATGGAAAGCTTTGTAACAAGACACACGAAATCCAACAAGAAATAGAGATCTTCAGTTTCAGTGTCAAGACTGATAACAGTCTTCAAATGTACTAAGGACTGTTAAAGGGGCTGGTGATTAATTCTCCATTGTTTTCTATGTCCATTGAAGGCAGGACAAGAAATAAATGGCTTAATTGGCAATAAGGGAAATTTAGGTTAGATGTTAGGAAAAAAGACTTTCTAAGTGTAAGGATAGTTAAGCTCTGGAGTATGCTTCCAAGGGAGGTTGTGGAATCCCCATCATTGGAGGTTTTTAAGAACAGGGTGGACAAACCATCTGTCAATGGTGCTCTAGGTTTACTTGTTTCTGCCTCACAGTAGGGAGGAGGGAGAACCACTACATGACCTCTCAGGGTACCTTCCAGCCCTACATTTTTACAAATCTATAAATATGGGGAGTAGTGCACAGTAGAAGATTTTTCTGACAGTAGCAGGAAAATTTAGTTCTAAGGGCAGCTCTTTTTCTTGTCTTGTGACTTTAAATTTCATGAGTGCAGTTTGATATTTGTATAATTGGACGAATTCTTTGAGATGGGCTCTTGTTGGGGATTTTGAAGATGCCATATTTTCTTAACAGTACCATACTTTGGAAAAGGTCTTTTTCTGGTTTTGGACGCATTGTCCAGTATCTAAACTTTCCATTAGGAAAATGAGGTGATATATAGCATCTAAATGGCATGGAGTCATGAGAATGATCCATCTCTTTCCAGCTGAAGGCTCAAAAAATTAATATTTATTTTTTTAAAAGCATCCAAATCCATGTGAAAACAGATTTTTTATATATATAGTTATTATTTAAATTATTATATACATATATATAAAATTTGAATAATAACTTATGGAATCAGGGGGAAGGAGTTATTCGCTCTATTGCTTTTCTCTTCCTTTGCAACTTCTTTATCCGATTCTTTTTCAGTATTTGGTATTTTCCTTCTGTTTAATTTTTAAATAATGTTTCATCTTTTTTCCCTTTAAAATTCTTGCCTCATAGTTCCCCACACTTTCTGATTTGACCTCCACTCTATTTTTTACCTTCAGTGTTTCTTCTCTCTGCACTGTCTTCCCCATCATCATCTTCTACACCATTACTTATGTTTGCTTTGCAACATAAGTATGCAGAGGTTTAATTATGATTAGGGCTCCCTTACACTTGGTGTGGAATAAACATAAAGTCCTCAGCCAGAGAACTTACAGAAGTCTAAGGCCATGATCTAGTACTGTACAGAGAGACACCAGAAGTAAATGGGGCACCTGTATGAAATGGCCCATTCACATGGAACAACTGGAAGAATTGAGGCCTAAAATACAAAGCGACACATGAAGGATGGGTAGAGAAGGATACAGTCCGATATATAAAATACACAGACCGTCATCTCTCTATCCTGGGCTTCCCCTCCCCCCCCCCCACACTTCTCTTAAAAAGTCTTAGAGTTTGTCTACATAAGGCCATTAACTACAACTGCTATCCCACAACAGTCATTCAGCAACAGACCCCATGTGGATGCTCTTATTCAAGAATAAGAGTGTCTTTTCCTGATGGAATTAAACTGCAGCAACTTGATAGCTTTGTGGTCCATAGCAATATACCCCCGGGGTCAGACTGGAGATAAGCAGCACTAAAATATAAGGAAGTCATATTCCTTTGGATGAGTCATTTCAGACTGACATTAATAAACCCTTATAAAGCGAGCATAATGAGAAACCTCAGAACACCAGGACATTAAAGGGGAAAAAAAATTGATTGTGACAATCAGTATAAAGTAACATTAGAATATAACCACAATCAGAGTGCTGATGCAAAGAACTAGTCTGTACATGTTTCGTCCAGGTCAGGTTTCTAACAAAACTTGATTTTTCTCATTGTTTTTGAATTAACTCTAAAGCTTCAAAAGTAGGGGTAACCCAAACAAAATTTATAGAAAACAGGGTAACAAATGTATTAAGGTTTTACTAGCACTCCAAGAAGTTGTTTATCTCGTTTGAGGTAGACAGAATTCAAATTGCCTTCATTAGCAGCGCAATATACTGTGGAAAATGAGCTTGGTACTTATCAAGAGGGTCCCTGATTTGCATTTTTGTTAAATAACCAAGCTGTTCTGTTTTTTTTTTCCAAACCACTCTAGAGCAGTAGAACAAGAGAGAGAGAAAAACTCATTTAGCTAAGTAATACTTGGAGCATTTTATGAGTAGATTTTTTAAAAAAAAATCTGTCACTGAAGTTCTCCACTCTTCTATTAGATTTTTAAATGATATAGACTATACTAGATAATGACTATACTACATCATACAGAAACTACTACATAAGCAGTGAACCTTAAAAATATAAAGGCTACCTATGAAGAATAAATTGTAGTTCAACACCAGAATATGCTTTGCAACCCCATGCCTTTCAGCTCACTGACACCAAATCCTGGCAAGGTATTCAGACTTCATTATATATCACCTTAACAACCAATCCAGCAGTCCCCAAAATCTGGAAGCACTCTTATTTTTCTAAGAGAATTGTCTCTTTCATTTCTCACAATACTGTGGAATCCTGGTTAACGTTACCAGCCAGTTTTGTTCCTGACAGTATGTTCCATTCTAACAGGAATATCCCCTCCTTAATTATAAATGGACACACAAAAGCACATGGGATATAAACTGCACAAAATGCAAATTGTGAATGGATAATATTTTAAAGTATATTAATTTTCAGTGATACCTACCATGGTATAATAGTTTACCCTTGATACCAACGCCATCATCTTCCCCTCTAAGTTGTCAAAGTATTAATTTGTATAAGAAACTTCTTTTTAGGGATAGTATTCAAACACCTCTGTTAACCCTTTCCTCTCCAGTCCTCTCCCACTTTTTTTTCTCTTTACTGAAATGTCTCTCTTAAAAAGTCTTAGAGTTTGTCTACATAAGGCCATTAACTACAACTGCTATCCCACAACAGTCATTCAGCAACAGACCCCATGTGGACACTCTTATTCAAGAATAAGAGTGTCTTTTCCTGATGGGATTAAACTGCAGGCACAGCTATTGCTCTTAAAATTCACTTTTGCCTTAGTTCAAAATAACTTTCAAGTGCACATCAATCCTCAGATTCTATTGAGGGCCTTAACTGATGACTAAAAGGAAGCACACAATAGGAGGTTCTGTGCAGTTTCCTCAGTGAAGTCTGTATATACCAGGGGTTCTCAACCCTTTTTCTTTCTGAGGCCCCTGCAACATGCTATAAAAACTCATGGCCCACCTGTGCCACAACAACTGTTCTTCTGATTACAAAAGCTAGGGCCGCCAATTTGGGGGTAGCAAGCAGGGCAATTGCTTTGGGCTCCATGCCACAGAGGGCACCACAAAGCTAAGTTTCTCTGGCTTCAGCTCCTGATGGAGCTTGGGGTCCTGGCTGCCTTCCCATGTGGCAGGGCTTTGGCTTTTTGCCCTGGGCCCTAGCAAGTCTTACACCAGCCATGCTTGGCAGACCCCCTGAAATCTGCTCATGGACCCCCACGGGGCCTCAGACCCCTGGGTGAGAACCACTGGTATATACAATATTTGAATTCATGTCTGCAACAGCTTTATTACTAACTCCACCTAAATGAACTGTGTCTGTTCATGCTGAACTGAGTAGAGATTTTAAGTTATAAAGGGAATAAAATACAAGCAATACAATCCCACAGATTTTACTGCACTGTCAAGAATTTATGCTTTCATTCAACATATAAATGAAGTTTCTGGTAGACATCCTGTTAGTTAAGGACTTCACAGATTAGATCAATTCATTGCTGCCTCATTGATCCTCCTACACTGAAAGAACTGTGCCATTAGAAGTGTTACCATACCCTATATCCAAGGTAATGAAATTTTAACTTAAAGCCTTTTTGCTAGCACCTAAGTGAAAATGATGTTTAACAATAAACTGAGGTTCTGACTTGGAAAATCCCTGAGGAAAAAAATTAAAGCTAGAAATTCCCCTCAAACTGAGCATCATTATGTGTGTGTTCTTAATTGCTGCTTTTAATTTTTTCTTGTGGATTAATGGGTCTATCACTTCAGTTCACCAGATATTTTTTTTTATGCAGACAAAATAAAGATTTCTAAAGATACTTTGTCCAACCCCTCCCTCATGAGTGACAGAGATCCTACTGAAGACAACCAAATTCATTATCTTAATAACCTGCTGTCAACTTTACCCCAGGTTTCTTACAAGAAGCCGGTATACTCATCCAATTGACTAAATCTTATAATAAACTAACAAAGCTTAATCTGATGAGTCATCCCAACTAACCAGGCAATATTAAATGGTTCTCAGCTGTTTATGAAGTATTCAAGCACTGCCAGTTTGAATTTCAAGAACAGATTTGTAGACACGGGATAAATTAACTATATTCCTGAAAAGACAAATCAAGGGTTCATTTTGCACCAAGCCATGGCATCCTCATGGCAAAAAATAGCAGACCAGGTTGCAGGTCCTAATTAGTTATTGGTCACTGTTGTTAACTGATGTTTTTGTGTCATAATATCCCTGCTATTAAATGTTCAATTTTTCCTCAACCTAATTAAAAGTAGTATGGTAAACAAAATGCACATGAATGGTATATTACATAAATAATTCAACGGTTGGATGAACTCAGTAGCTCCTACAAGGAATTTCATCTCTCTCCAAAGAGAAACAATAATTATGTAACTTACATTTACAAAAAATTGTTTCATGTTGAAGATCCCTAACAGACCACATACTGATTGATGTATTTCTACATTAATGTGGAATTAGTGAAACACTGACAAGTTCTTCAGTGCTCCAGCATAACATGGACATTTTTTTCTTATTGCAGAAATGCACACCACAATTGAATTCACTATTTTTAAACTGAAATCTGCTCTTACCATCATGATTAGGATTTCCCAAAGTCCATGGCTCATCTGAGTCAAAATGAGTGTCTCCCCCAATTCCTGGCCCAGGGAAGTAAGCATGGGCCAAAAATCCTCCTTCTCCATCAAAGGGAGAACTGTCTCCATGAAAACCTGATGCAAAAATGATTGTAATATCCACGTCCCTCTTGCCATTTTCTAATTCAATGTAAGGAACTTCTTCAAATGTCAGAGGAGTTACATTCTGCCACACATCAAAGGCACGGCGAATGGCTTTGCGGGTTTCAGCATCACCTACTTTTGGAGTGACGTTCTTTATGCTGAAACAAACAAACAAACAAACAAATTAATCTGATAGAGAGCTCAGCGACACAACTCGCATTCATTTTACTCTGATTACTACAGGCACGGACATATACAGTGCTGGTAAAGCATATCCTCAGAGAAAAATAGCTTTAAATAAATAGGTGAGAAATTACTGCACTAATGTGTGCAGTCTTTTATGCTAGATCTCATTATGAGTTAGTTATTTGATTCTCAGCAGTACAGAATTCTTATTCTAAGATCATTAAAAATATTTTATGAAGAAAAAAATGTTTAACAGTGGGGTAACTGGATTAATCAACCATTGGCCATTTATCTCGGAACACAATTAGAATCAAGCTCAGCCAAAGGACTGCATGTCATTCTGATCAAAAACTGCAAATGTTCCCAGTTTAAATGAGATTTTAATTTCTTAGTGGTTACAATTAACAACAGAATAATACCTACTGTGCCCACCAACCAGAACTTAAAAGGCCCTAAAAACAAATCTTGCTACATTCAGAACTACACAACTAATTCTAATTAGAAACATTTTTTTCCATTTCATTACAGGTTAAGATGTCCTTTTGCTGTCTTATTAAGCACACAGTGACCTTCTGTTAAATTAAACAGTCCACAGGAAGAATCATCTGACCTAAAAGTTTGAAATACTTCAGGAATTCGTACTGTTCTAAGCTATTTCATCAAAAGCAAGTACATGAGAAATGTGCAGAATTCGCAAACAATGTTGGTTAAAATGAGTGATGGTGGAAAGTATGCTACAATCAGGGGGTGAAAGTGGGCCGGTGTGGCATACCGCTAAGAAGCCTGTACTGCCCCGTAAGCAGCTCATGTTAAAGTGCTGGCATGGCATAACTTTAATGTCATTGCCCCTTTTCCTCCCCTCCCCGAGCCGCCGACAGGGGGAGGAGGGGAAGGGGCAGCTGCCCTGGGACATGTGATTTAAAAGGGCCTGGGGCTCCCAGCCACCACCGCAGCAGTGGCCGGAGACCCAGGCAGCAGGGGCTAGGCAGCACAGAGGGCTCACTGCGGGAGTCTGACTCACCACCCCAGCATTACCTCTTCTGTCCAAGGCCCCGCCCCTTCCACACAAGGCCCAGTACTGGTAAGAATTTAATGTTACTTTCACCCCTGGCTATTTTACCAAATGAATGACTTTTTACCAAAAATACATATTTAAAATGAATAAACACACAGGCACACAGAGCCCCAAACTAATCAATTTGGAATCAATCCTGTTTCCCATTGATATTCAGAACACATTTTTATCTGATGTATACCAGCCATTCAAGCTTTACTTTGCCATTTTTTTTGTGTCTGTACTGGAACTATTGCATTTGGATGAATACTATTGATTTGACATGTGGTTTGTTAAATGTGCAGCAAAGATTTTAAAAGAAATACTGTTTCAGAGCATATTATGTTGAGTTATACAAATTCTCAGGGTGATGTGTTGTTGATGAAGAAGAAAAATATTTTAGGAATAAAACCGGAAAGATCTGTTGTTGGTGTTATGAAATGTGTTTGATTTTATGATGTGGCATGTTTAAGCAAATGTATATAGATCTTTCAAGTTTCTGTTTTCTAAACTCATATGTTCATAGAATTTACGGAACCAGTAGATCATCCAGTCTGACTTTGTGCATATCACAACCCATTATATTTCACACAATTATAAATGTATTGTACCCAGTAACTGGTCTTTGGCTGACTACAGCATATCTTACAGAAAGGCATGCAGGCTTCATTTGAAAACATCAAGAAATGGAGAAACCATCACTTTTTAGTTTGAGTGACAGATATGGCAGTTTCCTGTCATATCCTGGACAAAACGTATTGATTTAAGTTTCATAGGAATCATTATAAGAACATAAGAATGGCCAATGGTCCATCTAGCCCAGTATCCTGTCTTCTGACAGTGGACAGTGCCAGATGTTTCAAAGTGAGTGAACAGAACAAGACAGTTATCAAGTGGTTCATTGCCTGTCACCCAATCTCAGATTCTAGCAGTCAGAGATTTAGGGTCACCCGGAACAGAGGGTTGCATCCCTGACCATCTTTGCTAATAGACATTGATGGACCTATCCTCCATGAACCTATTTCATTTTTGAACAGTTATACTTTTGGCCTTCACAATATCCCCTGGCAACGAGTTCCACAAGTTAACTGTGCACTGTGTGAAAAATACTCCATTAGTTTTGTTTTAAAACTGTTGCCTATTAATTTCATTGGGTGATCCTTGGTTTGTGTTATGTGAAGGGGTAAATAACACTTCCTTATTCACCTTCTTCTCATGATTTTATAGAACTCTATCATATACCCCTTCAGTTGTCTCATTTCCAAGCTGAACAGTATCAGTCTTTTTAACCTCTCCTCATATGGAAGCAGCTCCATTCTATGAATATTTTTGTTGCCCTTAATCATTTTGTTGCCCTTCTCTTCTTCCAATTCTAATATGTATTTTTGAGACGGGGTGATTAGAACTGTATGCAGTATTAAATAATGGGCATACCATGTCCATAAATGCCACATAGTGGCATTATGATATTTTCTGTCTTATTATCTATCCTTTTCCAAATTATTCCTAACATTCTGTTAGCTTTTTTGACTAAGGCTGCCCATTGAGTAGATATTTTTGTGATTCCAAGATCTCTTTCTTGAGTGGTAAAAGCTAATTTAGATCCTGTCATTTGGCATGTATATTTGGCATTATACGTTCCAATGTGCAATACTTTGCATTAATTATCAATGAATTTCTTCTGCTATTCTGTTGCCCAGTAATGTAGTTTGCTGCGATCCCTTTGTAATTCTTCACAGTCAGCTTTGGACTTAACTATTTTGAGTAATTTTGTATCATCTGCAAACTTCGCCACCTCACTGTTTGCCTTCTTTTCCAGATCATTTATGAATATGCTGGACAATAGCCAGTTACTGATCCATGAGATCCTTCTTATTCCATGATTGCTTATTTTGCGCAAGAGTCTTTGGATGTGAGGCCTTGTCAAAGGCTTTCTTAAAGTCCAAGTACTCTATGTCAACTGGATCATCCTTGCCCAGATGCTTGTTGCCCCCCTCCCGCAAAGAATTCTAATAGATTGGTGAGGCATGATTTCCCTTTACAAAAACTATGTTGTCTCTTCTGTAACAAATCGTGATCAACTATAGCTTGTCTACACTTGAAATGCTACAGCTACACTGCTGCAGCACATCAATTGCACTGCTATAGCATTTCATTGTAGATGTTACCTATGCTGATGGAAGGGCCTCTCCACCGTAGGTAATCCAAGTCCCCAAGAGGTAGTAGCTAGGTCAATGGAAAAATTCATCTGTTGACCTAGTGCTGTGTACAGCGGGGATTAGGCTGGCTTAACTACATCATTCAGGGATGTGGATTTTTCAGACCTCTGACTTATGCAGCTGGATGAACCTAATTTTTTAGTGTACACTAGGCTTAAGTGTCTGATAATTCTGTTCTTTGCTATAGTTTCACCCAATCTGACTGGTACGAAAGTTAGGCTTACTGGCCAGTAATTGCCCAGGTTGCCTCGTGGAATGGTATGCAACCTCATAGGTGGCTACTGTAAACCTACGAAGTGTTATGAATGTCAAAGATCTATTTGAAACAATGTACCCCTACCAGTTATGCAAGGTCTCAGCCTTTGCACCTTCCATTATGGTGTCTCCAATGTCAAATACACAGGTGAAATCACCTCTATACTCTTACTCACCTATTTATACATGTATAGATCACCTTAGCCTTTTTTTCCCCCAGAGCACTGCACTGAGAGCTCACCTTCAGTTATTTGCTCTGACCGTAAATCCTTTTCAGAGTTACTGCTTGGCAGGATAACAGTCCTCCATTCTGTAGTTACAGTGTGAATTCCTGGTTCCTTGATGTGTGAAAACACATTTTGTTTGAATGGGGCCAGTTTACCAAGTGATTCAGATGGCTTTGCAGGAGTGCCCTGTCCTCATTATTTAAGACACCACCAATCTTTGTGTCATCCACAAATTTTATTAGCAGTGATTTTATGTTTACTTCCAGAACACTGATCAAAATGATGACTAGCACTGAGCCCAGTAACTAATCCCTCTGAAACCCCAACAGAAGCTCCCCCAATCGACAGTGATTCCTCATTGACACTACTTTTTTGAGATCTGTCAATAGCAAGTTCTTAATCCATTTAAAGTGTGTTATATTGATATCATGTAGTTCTAATTTTTAATCAGAACGTTATATGGTAGTAAGTCAAACTCTTTACAAAAGTCTAAGTATGTTATAGCTACACACTTATCTTTATCAACCAAATTTGAAATCACCTCAAGGAATGAAATCTGATTTGTTTGACAAGATCTATTTTTCATAAAACCATCTTGATTGGCATTTATTAATCATATTAACTATTTCTTGTAGCATCTAACAAAGACCCTGATCCTAAAATGAACTCTGTCTGGGTGGATACCTAGGCCTTTGCAGAGCTGATTGTAAGATCAAGACTGTATTAAGATTTTTTGTAGTGCACAGTATTGTACTGTATGTTATTTTTAAAGTATATGGGAAGTGAATCCCTTGAATAGGAAGTGATATTTAAAAATCTCTTAGCAATTTGTTTTTTTGGGTAAGTTTTAGAGAGCAAATTTCAACTTCGGGGGGAGGGAAGGGTGCATGGCAGGAGAGCTGATAATGAGTGAGGATGAATTATGTGGTGGTGGGGAACTGACTGTATCCCTCAACTGCTAACTTCCAGGGTTGTTAATATTTCGATTATTTTTTTTAAGTACAGGTTGTTTTTCTTTGGAAAAGTATGCAGTATTTTTCTGAACTCCACTGAAATGCACTTTTGCATGTTGTGAAAAAGGTTTGCTTTTCACACTTTAAAGATAACTGATCAAAAGAACTTAATAGAAAATTTAATTTTTTCTGAGGTGTTTGGTCCTGAAACAAAGACTATTGAAATCAATTGGGGAGGTGAAATGGAAGGGACTTTCCACTGACCTCAAGGAGCTTTCAATCAAGCCATTAGTGTACCAATTTGCTGAAGAATCATTAAAGGTTTTATTTTTAAAAAACAGATTTTAGTCCTGCTTTAACTGCAAATCTTAACACAACCTTAACAATGGAGCTTCTAGCCACACCTCCAACATTTATTTAAAATGTCCAAGACTTTTGGTTTAAAGAAGCAACTTCTATTCATATGCTATATTATATCTACATTTTCTAGCTCATTTTGAGGAGTATAGTCTTAGCAGAATAGTGAACCAACATTGATCTGATAGTAGATGATACAATACTAATGTTAAACTTCAGAATGCTGACAAGTCAGATTTTCACTCCATTCACACTGTTATCTGTGGAATTTCCCTTGACCTACAGGTTGCAAACCTTAAGCACAGTGGTGTAAGTTAAGTATAGAATGAAAAGTTTAATTTTGAAATGCCCAGCCTAAGTGGATTTGAATGAGACCTTTAATGTTATCTTAACACAGCTTTTTTGTGTACTACATTACATCTTTTAATTTTATAGTGATTACTCTACGTAGGTCTGGCACTGACTACTAAACAAAAAATTGTGCAGGCCACAGTAGTATTATGCCACTTTCATAAAGATTAAAGAGCCTCAGGCACCCTTTCAATCAGGGTTTAGTTATCAAGTTACTTCTCATAGTTCTCCAAATCCTACCTTTCAAATTCAAGAAAAGTTCATTATTTACAGCTACTGTGTTTTGGAAAGCTCCTATAATAATTGTGTATTTTAAAATGTATGTAACACTAGTAAATGTGTCCATGACTGATTAAAAAGGGGCAGATTTTCATCTCATTTACACGGGAAATAAGAAAACTGGATAAATTTGTGGAGGTCAAGTCCATTAATGGCTATTAGCCAGGATGGGTAAGAAATGTGTCCCTAGCCTCTGTTTGTCAGAGGGGGGTGATGGATGGCAGGAGAGAGATCACTTGGCCATTATCTGTTAGGTTCACTCATTCCAGGGCACCTGGCACTGTCAGTAGACAGGATACTGGGCTGGATAGACCTTTGATCTGATCCAGTACGGCCATTCTTATGTTCTTATGCGTAGATCCAGAGTAGTCTTATTGAGAATCTTGCTTAAAATATGCAACAGAAGGGGATATGGAAAAATTGTGTCTGCATTATAAGTATTATAATGGCAAATAAACTAACTGGGAAAACTGTTGTCCTGTTGGAAGAACAAGCTCATTATTTAAGTATACTGCATTAGCACAATGGTGCCCCCAACCCTTGCAGTCTAGGTGTCACCGCAATACAATGATAATCTCTTAAAAGACTTCATTTTGAACATGTCAGTGAAATAGCAAATTAAGAAGTGAAAAGGCCTAAGGATTGCCCCATAATACCTGAACTATAAGTATATATCTCATAAAACCACTGCTCACCTGCCCTCGCTAGAAGAGAGAGACTGTTGATGACTACACACGTAGAGGCACAAGAAAGCTTATTCACAATGAATGAAACTTACAGATGCAGGAGCAAACAGTAGGTTAGGGATATAATAGTGGGGGAGCAGTTATACTGTATGTCACTATAATGTGCTGAGGATCCTTCTTAAAGCAGGGTTTTCCAAACATTCAGACCTAGCAATCTCCTTCCAGAAAAAGAAGAGTTCTCGGAAGAGAGTTAAAAATACTTCTAATTCTAACCTTGAGCTGGCGACATTTTGTAACTGTAATTAAATCAGAAATAACTATGAAGATCTGAGATAGGAACTTTAATCACATAGGAGGGACACAACTATAAGCACTGTCAAAATTCCATGTGATGGATGAGGCTTTCTTGTTGATGAAAGAGGTTTCACAGAAGGAAAGAATGAAGAAATACACAGTTCCCATTATTTTTGATAAACAGGTAAATTGCTAAATAGTCACTTTTTGTCAGTTTTGAAAGAAATTGTTCTCAGACATCCATGGCCATATATGTAATAGTATATCCCACCATGGAACAGGGCACCCAAATACCCCAAAAGAACCTGCTTCAACACAGGGGGGCAAAAACCTCTAACCGCAAACCCATAGTTGTCACTTACCACTCAGCACTGGAATGCATAGGGGTATCATTAAAGAATTATAACTCATACTCAATGGGGTCCACATGCTGAAAGAAATCTTTCCGCCACATCCTCTTCTGGCCTTCAATCAACTCCCCAGTTCACCAAGCTCATACTCAGAAGCAAGCTCCCCACCGACCAGGCCACATGAACTCAAAAGTGGCACCAGACCCTGCCATAACAACAGATGCGAAATGGGCAGACATATCTCCACTAGTATGATGATCAACTTTCCCCACAACACACCTTTCAAGATCCATAGATACTACAGATGCCTATCAGAACATGTGGTGTACCTCATCCAGTCAGTAAATGCCACAATAGCAATTATATGGTGAAACAAGATAATCACTATGCTCTCAAATAAACTCACACAGAAAAATAATAAAAGTCACCCATGGGCCAACACTTTTCACAAAACCATCATTCAATATCTGACCTCTCAGGCCTTAAAAGAAACCTGCACAACATCTTCAAAAGATGAGCATGGGAGCTTAAACTGATAGTTTTGCTAGACATAAAAATCATGGTTTTAATAAAGACACTGGATTTATGGCATATTACAACAACCTGTAAACCACTACCCCCCCCCTCTTTTTTGTCCTATAACTGGAGAGGTGTTAACAGGCCATTTCATCTTGAATAGTCTTTATCAGAATATGCACTATTTATGCTAAACAATCTGTTCCACCTTGTACTTACTTGTGATACTCTGAGTACCTTTCCCAGATGTGAAAATGAGTTCTGTGTAGCTCAAAAATTTCTCTTTCATCAGCAAAAGTTGGTTCAATAAAAGATATTACCTCACCCACCTTGTCTCTGATAGATATATATAACAGAGAAGAACTCAGTGTTTTGTTGTTTTTGTTCTTTTTTGACACAAACACTATTTTCAATTTGTTACCCGCTTCAGGCACTAGAACTTCTGAATCCATGTCTTTTGCCCATGAAAGAATAAGGTTTTCTCCAGTGGCATGGACCTTTCATTGCTATGATTTCTACAGATATCAAATACCATGTCTAAAGGGCTTTCATGTTGACATTGCTAGTCTGAGTAATTGAATCTTGTTGATTTTATAAAGGTTTCAGGTTTTCTTTCCCCTGCACTGTCCCTCCACCCTCTCCTCCCCCTCAAAAAAGAAAGAAAGAACATCTTCATCACAGATGTTTATTTTCTGAAATGTTGCAGCAAATTTGGAGGCATTGTACACTCGGTAACTAGCTCTGCAGGATATATCTCACCTGATGATTTGGAATCAGTCAGCATAAAGCCAGATGTTATATATTTGGCATCATACTTTGGCATTTTCTTTTTCTTCCTTCACTATCATTAAAATAGTTTCCCGCTGTACATATGCCAATTGCCACTGAGTTTTTTATTAAATGATCATCCATCATTCTGATCCAACCCAAGCCCAGAAGGGAGCCCCAGCAAAGCCTGAATGATGCCGTAATGTGTTCATGTGAAGCTATCACAACAATTGTTCCAACTCAATGACATATTGTAACATGATCTGTAGACAAGGATACTTGTAGTGTCTGTTGCACATAATAAATAGATGTTATTAACGGGGTTTGTACTGCTTTACCTAGGGTAAATTCAGTATACAGATTTAATATTTTATTAGCAGGGGCCCTAGTGGCCTCAATGGATCACTAGCTAGAGTTCTCAAGGTTATGACAAACCCCAGTTACACAGGGCTGAGGTGGCGTATCAATTTTTAAAAATAATTTTAAATCTATTGATCTTTCCCCTAAAGATTTATATTTTTATTTGATGTTCCATGATTGTGCTCACAGCACCACCAAACACAGATCTCCTCTGAGATCTGCAAACCATGGGTTGGGACACACTGTTCTAAAGAAATGAAAAGCACAGGATAACAGTATGGGACATTTGTCTGAATGGGTGAAAAACTCCACTCATCAATCCATCATGAGTGATCAATCAATTCTAGATTCATACTTGATATGAAAAGGTTAACTTATAATGAAATTTAAACAAGGCTAAATCTGGGTAACTTGTTAAAACCTTATCTTCTCATTGGTTCTGCCATCAATCAAAAGCTAAACTGAGCTGAATACCTTTTTTTTGCTTCTCCTGTCTCACTGCTTATCTTATTGAAATGAATGGATTGCCTCTGGTCAAATACAGATTTCATTTTATGCCACTATTTCCCCAGAGACACTTTCCATGAAGTTACTTCACTAATCTGTCACTGGTTTGGGTTAAGTTTTAGCTTAAGCAGGATTACCATATTTTAACATTCAAAAAAGAGGACACTCCACAGGGGGTGGGGGGAGTAGCCCCACCCCCCATCCACTCCCTCCCACTTCCCACCCCCTGACTGCCCCCCCAGAACTCTCAACCCATCCAACCCCCCCGCTTCTTGTCCCCTGATCGCCCCCTCCCAGGACCCCTGCCCCTAACTGCTATCCAGGACCCCACCCTCTATGTCAGCCTCCCTTCTCCTTGTCCCCAACTGCCCTCTCCTGAAACCCTCCCCGCTGTAACTGCCCCCCTAGGATCCCACCCCCTACCTGTCCCCTGACTGCCCCAATCCCTATCTACACTCCCGCCCCCTGACAGACCTATAGGAACTCCCATGCCTATTCAACTGTTGCCTGTCCCCTGATTGCCCCAACCCCTTTTCACACTCCTGCTCCCTGACAGGCCCCCCTCAGAACTCCGACCCATCCAACCCCCCTGGTCTCTGTCCCCTGACTGCCCCGAACCTTCTCCACACTCCCCAGCCCCCAGAACCCCTGACCCATCCAACCCCCCTGCTCCCTGTTTTGAGGTGAATTAAAGTGAAATAAAGCCATGTGATTGGCTATGTCAGGAACAAGAGTGAACATGGAGAAATTATTTAAAAAATTGAAAGATATACACAACTGTGAATCATCAGTGTAAGAACAGTAGATAAAGAAAGAGGAGATAGGTATCAGATAATTGAATGGAAAAAGTATATAGGAAGAGAACTAACTCAAAACTCCATGTAGGAGAGGTCTTGGAAAACAAGAATTGTTCCTCCATAGACAGAGAGAGAATGGTTTGATAGATAGGAGAAACATAACAAAAGGGCCCTGGAGATATAGGCATAGCCTGCTGGAGGTCCTTGAGGTTGGAGTGAGCCACAGAACTCAAGTAAATTATATGGTTATTGTAATTAAGGGAATAAGGAATAAAGGAGTAAGTATTCAATCATTTCAATCATTACAAGAGAAAGGAAATCACTAAAGGGCAAATTATAGGGTCCTTACTCAGTTTTATTTTGTCTTCACAGACCAAACCTCCACTGACTTTAAACATCGCAGTGACTTTAGAGGGAATTTGCCCAAGTAAGCACTGAGTGAAAACAGAGAGGGGTTCAGAATGACACATTAAAATACCCCAGGCTTAAATAAAAGAAACAGTAATTAGCAGGGCCGGTGCAACCACTAGGCAAACTAGGCGGCCGCCCGGACGCCAAAAAGCACACTTAGGGGAAGCAGTGGAGTGCAGGTCAGCTGGGGCAGGGGGGCACAGGGTGGGTCGCCCGCAGCGAGTAATGGGCATAGGGAGGCGTGCAGGGAAACTGCTCCCCGCCCCAGCTCACCTGCGTTCCGCCTCCTCCCCTGAGCATGCCCCCTACTCTGCTTCTCAAACAACTGATTGGCGCTGCAAGCCTGAGAGGTGGGAGAAGTAGCGTGCTCAGGGGAGGAGGTGGAGCAGGGGCAGGAAGCTGCTGCAAGGCTCCCATGGCGCAGTGGGGGAGGCCGGGGAGCTGCCGTCTGCAGGGCTTCCTGGGCGGAAGAGGGGGAGGGTGGGGAGCTGCTGCCCGCAGGGCTCCCCGGGTGGAGGGGGGAGTGCGGGGAGCTGCCACAGGGCTCCCATGGGGATGAGGGGGCACAAGGTAGAAGTTTCACCTAAGCCACGAAATATCCTTGCACCAGCCCTGGTAATCAACAATCCAACAGGAAATGGCCATGTTGGTAATATGATGTAAAATGAGCCAGAAAGAATTAGCTTTGCTATTAAAACATACTGAAAATCAAACTGTAGTTATTTTAAGACATATTATTAATTTTTTAAAAAAACAATGTGGAGAAATGTAAGAATCAATTTAAAAATGCTAGGATTTCCAAACCGTTCTAGGGGCAACACTATTTCTTTCAATCTTATTTCATGTTACAATCCATGCTCCTGGTGGGATATATTAAAATGCAACCTCCACTAATGGGAAAACAGTCTCATTCATTAACTGTAGAAATGAAATAGTGACCAGAAATTCAAAAAGAGTTTTGAAAAAAACAGGAGTTATCTCATTGCAGTCCCATTAGTTCTTAAGGATCAGGCCCTATGGTAGCATAACAATTTATGGGAGTTTTCCTATAGGGAATAATTAGTGTTTCTATTATAAATCTCTATTTTCTGGAGTCTTGATATGCTTTCTCAGGTACAGTCTGAAGTAATACTGTCATGTCCTATGACAACAATGCATAGCATAAACTTACAGGTGTCTGTAGCTGTAAAAGATCACTTCAGTTCTAACACCACATATAAGGCTAGATGCTCATAAAGTCACAGGCAAGTAATTTTGTTCATCTAGTCCCAGAATGTATTTTTTGTTGCATCCTGGTACATATCCAGAACATGTAATCAGTTTCAAAGGATGTACCAGTTCCCAAGTCTTTGAAGATCTGTTTATCTGCCCACACAAATGTTCATGACCCTGAGGTACTAGAAAATAAGGCATTTTCCAAGTACTACATTTTTGTCTTTCAGAGAAACATCAAAGCTACATATATAGTCACAAATCCTTCCTTACAAGCTCTTAATCACTCTCTCCACATATGCAGATATCACTACTCAATAGTGAAACTCTACACTCCTTTTCTATATTATTTACAGTGTATGCTCAGTGGTAGAGTAACTAAATAGGCTCAAATACTTAGGGTCAGAGCTTGGAGCCCTTATTCACACTAGCAAGCATTTACTCAAGTAGTCCCAATGGTTTCAAGTGAGGTGTTCTCAACCTGGCACCAATGTGATTATGAGACGTGGCACTACATCCTACATGTGTTTTGAAAGTTTCAGTAATACTCTTAAGATAGAAATGAATACAACTGAATTACAACTGATTATTTATAGGGAACAGTTTTATAGACTTTAAGGTTAGACGGTACCATCATGATCATCTAGACTGACTTCGTACACATTGCAGGCCACAGAACCTCGCCCACCCACTCTGTAATAGACCTATAACCTCTGGCTGAGTTACCGAAGTCCTTGGAGCATGCTTTAAAGACAGAATCCACCATTTCCATCAGTTCAAACAGGCAAGTGTCCCATGCTCCATGCTGCAGAGGAAGACAAAAAAAACCCAGGGCCTCTGTAAATCTGAACAGTGTGGGTAGGGGAGATGAAGAGGGGGAGGGAGAGGGAGGAAAGGTAGAATTCCTTCCCCAAATATGGTGATCAGTTTGACTCAGAGCATGTGGACAAGACCCAACAGCCAGACACCTGGGAAACAATTCTCTGTAGTAACTCAGAGTCCTCCTTTTCTAGTGTCTATCAAAGGACTGGTTTCCAGAGTTAACAAGTGCCCAGAACTCCAACTAACTTCAGCACTCAGGACCACAGAAAAAAAAAAGTGATTAACATTTCCCATCAGATCTTCTTTTCCTTTTTAAGAAAAGATGTTCACATCTTGACCTGCTTTTTTTCATTTGAAATTTGAAATAATACTGTCATGTTTAATGAAAACAATGCATGATTTATCCTTATAGTCTGTTGTTGGCTGGTGGTGTATATTTAAAGTCAATATGCAGGTGTTAGTCCCTCTGCAATCATCTATAACTTGATGTATTTATGCTTTGTACATGTAAGTGCAATCTGTTGGTGAGCATCTGAGCGTCTGTTGCAGACACAGTTTGTCACTTTGACCGTGTGCTGGACTGGTTGTTTGAAAAGTGAGAATTGGGAGTTCTTTGTTTCAGGTGGGCTTTGAGTGGGCCTGACTGTTATAAAAAGGCAGTCAGCTGTGAACCAGCGGAGTGACTAATAGAGGGAGTTTGCCTGGGAGTTCGCCTGGGGAGAGCCCACTGAGGCTGTCATCTTGCAGGCTTTTCTGAGTAGTTACTTCAACAGCGGAGGAAGCTCTTTGAAGGAAGATGCTATGGATGGTGAGCGATCAGCTGTTGTAACCTGCACAGGTTGTGCCATGTTTGTTTTTTTTCCACAGGATAGAAGCAACTTTGTCTGTACAAAGTGCAAGCTGGTCTCCATATTGGAAGAGAAGTTTCAAGATCTGGAGAAACAAGTATCAACCCTGTGTTGCATAACAGAAAATGAAAATTTCCTGGACAGACGTCAGGATATGCTTCAACAGGCACAACAGTCTGAAGAATCAGAGCAGGCTGCGCTGTGGGGACAGAAGGCCGGTGAAGAAATTTGGCAGCATGTAATCTCTAGAAGCAGAAAGAGGAGCGTCCATGTACCAGTATTGCAGATACAGATGAGCAACCGTTTTCATGTTCTCTCCACAGGTACTAATGCAGAGAATAGTAGAGATGATGCATCTAAGGGAACAGAGCAGGAGGCGGCTCCACCAATTGGAACGTATGAGATGCAGTGTCCTAGGGATGGGGATTCCACGACCACCGCTTCAAAGAGAAGGAGGAGGTAGACTTCCTCCTCAGAGGGACTGAGTCATCTATCTGCCGTCCTGACTGGGAAAATCGAGAAGTGTGCTGCTTGCCAGGAGCTGGGATTCATGACGTGACGGAGAGACTGCCGAGACTCATCAAGCCCTCAGACCGCTACAACTTCCTGCTTCTCCACATGGGCACCAATGATACTGCCAAGAATGACCTTGAGTGTATCACTGAAGACTATGTGGCTCTGGGAAGAAGGATAAGGAAGCTTGAGGTGCAAGTGATGTTCTCGTCCATCCTCCCTGTGGCCGGAAAATGCCTGGATAGAGACAGTCAAACTGTGGAAGTCAACGAATGGCTACGCAGGTGGTGTCAGAGAGAAGGCTTTGGATTCTTTGACCATGGGATGGTGTTCCAAGAAGAAGGAGTGCTAGGCAGGGACAGGCTCCACATAACGAAGAGAGGAAAAAGCATCTTTGCAAGCAGGCTGGAGAATCTAGTAAGGAGGGCTTTAAACTAGGTTCACCGGTGGAAGGAGACCAAAGCCCCGAGGTAAGTGGGGAAGTGGGATATTGGGAGGAAGCAAGTGCAGGAGAGCACCAGAGGGGAGGGGCTTCTGCCCCATACTGAGACAGCAGAACGATCAGCGAGTTATCTTAAGTGCCTATACACAAATGCAAGAAGCCTGGGAATCAAGCAGGGAGAACTGGAAGTCCTGGCACAGTCAAGGAATTATGATGTAATTGGAATAACAGACTTGGTAGGATAACTCACATGACTGGAGTACTGTCATGGATGGATATAAACTGTTCAGGAAGGAGAGGCAGGACAGAAAAGGTGGGGGAGTTGCACTATATGTAAGAGAACAGTGTGACTGCTCAGAGCTCCAGTATGAAACTATACAGAACCTGAATGTCTCTGGATTAAGTTTAGAAGTGTGAGCAACAAAGGTGATGTCGTGGTGGCAGTCTGCTACAGACCACCAGACCAGGGGGATGAGGTGGACGAGGCTTTCTCCTAGCAGCTAGCAGAAGTTACTAGATCACAAGCCCTGGTTCTCACGGAGAACTTCAATCACCCCAATATCTGCTGGGAGAGCAATACAGCGATGCACAGACAATCCAGGAAATTTCTGGAAAGTGTAGGGGACAAACTCCTGGTGCAAGTGCTGGAGGAACCAACTAGGGGCAGGGCTCTTCTTGACCTGCTGCTCACAAACCGGGAAGAAACAGTACGGGAAGAAAAAGTGGATGGGAACCTAGAAGGAAGTGACCATGAGATGGTCGAGTTCAGGATCCTGACACAAGGAAGAAAGGAGAGCAGCAGAATACAGACTCTGGCCTTCAGAAAAGGAGACTTTGACTCCCTCAGGGAACTGATGGGCTAGGACTCCTGGGAGAATAACACCAAAAAAAAGCTAACAAGAAGAGGAAGATTGGACAAATGACCAGGGAAGAATATAAAAATATTGCTCAGGCATGCAGGAGTGAAATTAGGAAAGCCAAATCACACTTGGAGTTGCAGCTAGCAGGAGATGTTTAAAATAACAAGAAGGGTTTCTTCAGGTACGTTAGCAACAAGAAGAAAGTCAAGGAAAGTGTGGGCCCCTTGCTGAATGACGGAGGCAACCTAGTGACAGAGGATGTGGAGGAAGTTAATGTACTCAATGCTTTTTTTGCCTCGGTCTTCACAGACGAGGTCAGTTCCCAGACTATTGCATTGAGAAGCATGGTATGGGGAGGAGGTGACCAGCCCTCTGTGGAGAAAGAAGTAGTTCAGGACATGTCATAAGCATAAAGTAGCCTAGAATTGCTGCTTACCTGTAAGGGGTTAAGAAGCTAAAAGAAATCTGGTTGGCAGCTGACCAAAAGAACCAATGGGGACCGAAGATGCTTTCAAACCTGTGGGGAGGGAAAGTGCTTTGTTTTTTTCATTTGCTTTGGGCTTTCAGGGGAATCAGACCCATTTCTTCTCTCCATCTATCTATATCCTTTCTAAACAGCAACAGTAAGTACTTTAGCCAGGCAAGACGGTTTAAGTTTTATATATGTGTTTTTCACTTGTGAATTTCTCAGGTTTTGGGAAAATATCCTGTGTTTTATCTGTAACTTTAAAGACTCAGCAGAGGGGGAATTCCTCTGTGGTGTGGGTTTTCTTTGATTCTTTTTGTGATTGCAAAGTGGTTTTCCACTGAGTCATATAGAAATTTTGTTTCTTTTTCTTTTAATTAAAATCTTTCTTTTAAGAATTTGACTGCTTTGTTCTCCATTGTGTAGATTCAGACTTTTGGATCAGGCTCACCTAGCTGAATCAGTGAGGGGGTTTTCTCAAGCTTTTCCCAGGGAGGGAGGTATAGGCTTGGGGGGATTTCTGGAAAAAGAGGGGGCTTCAAGTGGCCCTGCCCTAGTTCTTGAGGTAATACTTGAGGTAATACAGCATACTGTTCCAGACACAGGAGAAACTTGTGTCGTGGGGAAGTTTTAACCTAAGCTGGTAAAATAAACTTAGGGGATCTTTTCATGCAGGTCCCCACATCTGTACCCTAGATTTCAGAGTGAGGAAGCAATCCTGACAGGACTATTTAGAAAAGTTGGACGAGCACAAGTCCATGAGGCTGGATGCACTGCATCCGAGGGTGCCAAAGGAGTTGGCGGATGCGATAGCAGAGCAATTGGCCATTATCTTTGAAAACTCATGGCAATCGGGTAAGGTCCGGATGACTGGAAAAAAGCTAATGTAGTGCCCATCTTTAAAAAAGGGAAGAAGGAAGATCCGGGGAACTACAGGCCAGTCAGCCTCACCTCAGTCCCTGGAAAAATCATTAAGCAGATCCTCAAGGAATCAATTCTGAAGCACTTAAAGGAGAGGAAAGTGATCAGGAACAGTCAGCATGGATTCACCAAGGGGAAGTCATGCCTGACTTACCTAACTCCTTTCTATGACGAGATAACTGACTCTGTGAATCAGGGGAAAGCAGTGGATGTGTTATTCCTTGACTTTAGCAAAGCTATTGATACAGTCTCCCACAGTATTCTTGCCAGTGAGTTAAAGAAGTATGGGCTGGATAAATGGACTCTAAGGTGGACAGAAAGCTGGCTAGATCACCAGGCTCAATGGGTAGTGATCAACGGCTCCATGTCTAGCTGGCAGTCGGTATCAAGTGGAGTGCCTCAAGGGTCGGTCCTGGGGCCGGTTTGTTCAATATCTTCATTAAAGATCTGGTGGATGGTATGGACTGCATTCTCAGCAAGTCTGCAGATAACACTAAACTGGGAGGAGTGGTAGATATGCTGGAGGGTAGGGATTAGGATACAGAGGGACCTAGACATATTCAGAACTGGGCCAAAAGAAATCTAATGAGGTTCAACAAGGACAAGTGCAGAGTCCTGCACTTAGGACAGAAAAATCCCATGCACTGCTACAGATTAGGGATTGAAAGTCTAGCTAGCAGTTCTGTAGAAAAGGACCTAGAGGTTACAGTGGACAGGAAGCTGGATATGAGTCAACAGTGCGCTCTTGTTGCCAAGAAGGCTAACAGCACTTTGAGTTGTCTAAGTAGGGGCATTTCCAGCAGATTGAGGGACGTGATCATTCCCCTCTATTAGGCATTGGTGAGGTCTCATCTGGAGTAGTGTCCAGTTTTGGACCCCATACTACAGGAAGGATGTGGAAAAATTGGAAAGAGTCCAGCAGAGAGCAACAAAAATTATTAGGGGGCTGGAACGGGTGAGGTATGAGGAGAGGCTGAAGGAACTGGGATTGTTTAGTCTGCAAAAGGGAAGAATGAGTGGGGATTTGATAGCTGCTTTCAACTACATGAAAGGGGGGGGTTCCAAAGAGGATGGATCTAGACTGTTCACCGTGGTACCAGATGACAGAACAAGGAGTAATGGTCTCAAGTTGCAGAGGGGGAGGTTTAGGTTGGATATTAGAAAAAACCTTTTCACTAGGAGGGTGGTGAAGCACTGAAATATTTTACCTAGGGAGGTGGTGGAGTCTCCTTCCTTAGGAGTTTTTATTGTCAGGCTTGACAAAGCCCTGGCTGGGATGATTTAGTTTGAGGACTGGTCCTGCTTTGAGCAGGGGCCTGGACTAGATGACCTCCTGAGGTCCCTTCCAACCCTAACATTCTATGCTTCTAAGATTCTATGAAATTCAAAATATTTGATTTTTTTTCCTGCTTCATTTGGGCTTCATGGAACATTGACTTTTCAAAGACTTGAAGCCCTATAGCCTGTTTCTATGTTTCTTCATTTAAAGGGTATTTCCTAAAGATTTAGCATGAAATTCTCACCCCCTGTTACATCCATTAGGGCTGCTCAGGGAATGCAAGGTAGCAGAATCTGCTGCTATCTGGCTAAAGGAGAATTTCCCTGCCATAGGGTAGCTCACATTTGTCATTAAGTGGTATAAGTGTCCAGGATAAAATGCCTTCCTCCCGCCATACACTGAGCAGAGTTCACACAGAAAGAAATCAATCTGGATTGGTGATAGAGAAGAGGGTCAACTACCTGAGATCCGATCCAGTGCCCAGCGAACTCAGTGGAAAGACCCATTGATTTTAATGGACGTTGGATTAGGCCCCCCATCCACTGACATCAGATAAGTAAACCCTGAAGATGAACTGAATGATACATCTTGCAGAACAATCAAAAACTGTTTTAAACTCAGGAATACAAAACAGAACTGCAGAATGGTGTTTAATAAATTAATTGTGAGTAACCCTGCTTCAAAAAGTAATCTTATGTTTTATTTAATAGGCTTGGCTCAAGATACATCTTTACCATTCGAATAGCATATTGCTATTCATTTCTAAACATTTACTACAGGCTGAGGGTTCTTTGCAGACTCCTCTTTGTCTGATTCGTAATGCTAGAGTTCAAATTATGAATAGTAAGATTATCTTTCTGATTATGGAGATTTTATGGTCAATAATTCTCCAATGTGTTTTTCTATCCAAATCCACCTTGATATTCATTATTATAAAGATGACAGTTTTATTATCATTGATTTACATCATGGTATCATTTTCAAAAAGTTAAATGGTTTATTTCCTGAAGCCATAAGTGGAGGTTGTTATTATGACAAGCTCATAAAATGTCTTCATGGAAACTGAACATTCTATTAAAAAAAAACAACCCTCCTTACGTATCTCAGACTTCTTCCATGACTCAGTATTATGTTAATTAAATCATTGGTTATATAACACAATCCCAAACTCTAAGACAAAATCAAGGTTGTTCCACATTAGTCTCTGGCTTGGTTTGGAATGGGAAAATAGTTTTCTAGCACTCTGGACCAGTGGTTCTCAACCAGGGGTACACATACCCCTGGGGTACACAGAGGTCTTCCAGGGGGTACATCAACTCATCTAGATATTTGCCTAGTTTTACTTACAACAAGCTACAAAAAAGCACTAGCAAAGACAGTGCAAACTAATTTTTCATACGATGACTTTTTTATACTACTCTATATACTATACTCTGAAATGTAAGTACCATATTTGCATTTCAATTTATTTATTTTATAATTATACGGTAAAATGAGAAAATAAGCAATTTTTCAGTAATAATGTGATAGGACACTTCTATATTTCTATGTCTGATTTTTTAAGCAAGTAGTTTTGAAATTAGATGAAACTTGAGGAATACACAAGACAAATCAGACTCCTGAAAGTGGTACAGTAGTCTGGAAAGTTTGAGAGATGCTGCTCTGGACTCTCTGTTTTAAACACATACTCTCCTGCGAGCTAACATGTTCAACACTTTTCAGTTCATAATGGACTTATTTCTCTCTTGGGTAAAATCCGTCTGAGTGCTGAGTGCAAAATTTTAAACATGGTACCAGTACAAAGAACTACAATTACAGTATGTATTAATATTATGTAGAAGGCCAAGCTAACTGTAACACAGACAGACCCTGGTCATTGGCAGCTAGGATCAAACCTAGGAATCTTGGAGTTTAATGCATGAGCTTCTACTACATGAGCTAAGAGACACATCTCTTTTAGCTATTCTTGTAATAGGCTTATCAGTTGCTACCTGGTATAGCCAGACATGCATGGGTTGCATAACACATCACAGGACATATGCTGTATCATCCATATAGAAACTGAATTACTAAAAATATTCAATAAATACATTTATGTAATTGGAAAGTTTTGTTACAGAGGAAGAACAAGGAAGAATTACTAAAAATGTAAATACCAATTCCGTGCTAAGGACTGACATGCATACACTTAGTCAATGAATGTAGGAATCATCTTTCTTTCTTGTGGACACAATCTTACCCATTTCCTAAAGACCAATAACCCCATATTCTGAAGGACTGGAAGGTTGGCTTCATCTCAACATAGGCATCTTATTTGGTTCACACAAATGATTTCTCTCAGTCTCTATTTCTTTAAAAGTTCACAGGAGATAATGTGCGTGCTCAGATCATGTCTTTCTGAAATGACATAACTTAATCCCATGAAATAGATTGTGGTTCTACCACTGTTCCTATCACTTGAGCTTCAATAGCCCATGAGAAAGATCAGAAACCATTTTCCCTCTTTAGTTGTTAAAAAATCTGCCATTATGCTTCAACCTGGACAGTTTCCAATAAGCATTAGCACAGCTGAAATACTGGTGTCCAAAACTAGCTCCCACCTCCGTTCAAAGTTTAAGTATTTGGCAAACAAGATACACCTATACTAATGAGAAGATTATTTATATGAAGTTTCACTGAAAATGTGTCAGGTTTAATTGAACATTTCTAAAGTTCCATTAAACTGCTTAAAATTGAAAACAGGCAAATTTACAAATTCATACATCTTCATGAAAGTGTTTGCCTGGATGAATTGATATTTTTTATTCACCACTGAAAGGGTATCCTGCCATGACAAGGCAATGGAACAGCTATGAACTTAAGTGACAACTTAAGTATAATAGCTAAAGTAGCCCGTTGACACCCCAATACTCCTCTTCTGCAGCAGAACGGATCAAAGGATCCATTCAGCAGTGACTCAGTTCTATTCAGCTTCTTATATTGCACTCACTCAGTTTTTGTAAACTGCAGCACCTAGATCAGGCGGTTCTCATACTAGGGGTCGCAACCCCCATGAGGATTGCGGGCCACTTCCAAGAGGGTTGCGAGCTCCTGGTGCCGCTGAAATGCCGCCGAAATGATTACTTCTGCATTCAGCGGCTTTTCGGTGTACATGCCCTGCGCTTCCCAGTGTACGCCACAGTCGCCGAAGTGATTGCTTCCGGTTTCGGTGTACGCTGTGAAGCATGTGGCATGCCCGCCGAAAAGCTATCGAATGCAGAAGTAATCATTTTGGCGGACATACAAGGGTCGTGCTGTGATACAAGTAAAAAAATTGGGTTGCGGTTCCACTAAGTTTGAGAACCGCTGACCTAGATGTATAAAATTATAGTAGATAAAAGCAGAATTGTTTTAGTGGTATACAAGTACAAAAATCACATAATACCATTAATATTTTCCACTGTTACTTCTCCAAACCTACCTATCTGAGCTTGGTATTCCCCCCTCCCTTGTTTCCAGTTGCATTAATTTATTTAAATTCAACAGGGGTACGAGATGAAAGTTCCAAAAGTTTGGCCAAAAGTTCTTCGTGACAAAATAACAGTGACAAAGAGAAAATACAGAAAGAAAGAAAAAAGAGAAAAGAGACAGGTAAACATGTCTAACAAGTTCTTGGGATGTATGGGGGACAATTTCTTGTTTCAGAAGGTGAAGGAAGTAACCTGTAAGACTGGCCATTGACTGGATTCTACCTAACAGAGGAATTGGTTGAGATTCTGATGGTTGAAGGCAATTTGGGTGAAAGTGATCATGAAATGATAGATTCTAAAGACAGGAAGGACAGAGAACAGTTGAATAGGAACAATGGGATTTAAAAAAACAGACTTTAAAAACTTCAGAACTGGTAGATAAGATCCCATTGGAAGGTATTCTAAAGGAAAAAAGCAATTCAGGAGAACTGGCAGTTTCTCAAAAAGACAATATTGAAGGTACAACAGCAAATTATCTCAATGCAGAGGAAAGACAGGAAGAATAGTAAGAAGTTAATATGGTTCCATCAGCAGCTCAAATGACCAGAAAAATCAAAAAGGAATCCTATAAAAAGTGAAACAGAGAAATCACTAAGGAGGAGCACAAAAGACTAGCACAAGTACAGAGGGACAAAAGAAGAAAGGGTAAGGTACAAAATGAGTTAAACCTAGTAAGGGACAAAAAAGGCAATATGAAGAGGTTCTATAAATATATTAGGAGCAAGCAAAAGATGAAGGAAAGTGTAGGTTCTATACTTAGTGGGGAAGAATCTCTACAACTTGATGCTATCAAGAAGGTGGGGAGTGCTGAATGCCTATTTTGCATCAGTGTTCACTAAAAAGGTAAATTGTAACCAGATACTTAGCACAATTAATATTAACAAAAAGTGGGAAGGAACTTGAGTCAAAACAGGGAAAGAGCAATTTCAAGAATATACGGATAAACTGGACATATTGAAGTTGGCAGGGCCTATTTAAATTCACCTTAGAATACTTGAGGAACTAGCTGAAAAATAATCTTGGAACCACTAGCAATTATCTTCGAGAACTCCTGGAGCAAGATCTGTGAGGACTGGAGAAGGGCAACCATAGTACCTATCTTTAAAAAGGGGAGAGAATAAGACCCGGAGAATTATAGACTAGTCAGCCTAACTTCAAGACTTGAAAAAGATACTAAACCAAATTATTAAACCATCAATTTGTAAGAATTTAGGGGTTACTGGGTGATAAGTAATCACCAACACAATGTTTATCAATAATAAACCATGCCAAACACACCTAATTTCCTTCTTTGACACAATTACTGGGCTAGTAGATAAGAGGGAAGCAGCAGATGCAACATATATTGATTTTAATAAGGCTTATGACACAGTCCTACATGGCACTGTCATATATAAATTAGGGAAATGTGGCCTAGATTAAATTGCTATAAGAGTGAGTGCACAATTGGTTGAAAAACCATACTCAAAGAGTAGTTATCCATAGTTAGCTATCAAACTGGGTAGGATATATTTGTGGGTCCTGCAGGGGTCTGTTGGGTCCAGTAATTGTCAATATTTTTATTAATGACATGGATAATGGTGTGGAGATTATTAGATTTGCAAGTGACACCAAGCTGGGAGGGGTTGCAAAACAGTTTGGATGACAGTATTACAAAAAGGCCTTGAAAAACTGCAGAATTGGTCTGAAATCAACAAGATGAAATTCAATAATGGCAAGTGTGAAGTACTACTCTGAGGAAACTAAAATCAAATGCACAACTACAAAAGAGAAATAACTGGCTAATTGGTCCTGAAAAGGACCTGTGGTTATAGTGGATCATAAACTCAACATATGCCAAAAATGTGATGCAGTTGCAAAAAAGGCTAATATCCTTCTGGGGTGTATTAACAGAAGTGTCATATATAAGACACTGGAGGTAATTGTCCCACTCTACTTCACACTCAGTGAGACCTCAGCTGGAGTACTGTGTCCAGTTCTGGGCACCATACTTTATGAAAGATGTAATCAAATTGAAGAGAGTCCAGAGAAGAGAAACAAAAATAGCTAGAAAACCTATGAGAAAATGTTAAAAAACTGGGCACTTTTACACTAGAGGAAAGAAGACTGAGAGGGGACTGATATCACTCTTCAAATATGTTGAGTGCTGTTATAAATCAACTGATCTCCATGTCCCTTTAAGATAGGACAAGAAGTAATGGGATTAATCTGCAGCAGGAGACACACAGATTAGCCATTAGAAAAAAAACCATTCTAACTATATTTAAGCATGGGAATAGGCTTTCAAGGGAGATTATGGAATCTCCATCATTGGAGGTTTTTAAGAACAGGTTGGACAAACATCTGTCGGGATGGTCTAGGTACATTTGGTCCTGCCTCAGTGAACTGGACTAGATGATCTCTCAAGGTCCCTAAACATGGCACCTGAGGATATATTCTAGAAACCAGTAGTCAGAAAGTTAACATGGGAAAATCCAATCCTCACCTCTGCAAGTTAGAGGCCCTTTTAGGATTAAAACTGATGCAGTTCTGCTGCGTGTGTGGGTCAGAGGCTGGATCTCAAGAAACAACCCACATTAGCACAACGTGGAGCCTAGCCAAGCTATGGAATACAATGTTTTTAGAGGTCAAGGAAGTGACAATGGCCTAATTCTGTTCCTACTGAAGTCAATAGTAAAACTCCCAGAAGCTGGACACTTTTGAATGTCCAATCTATAGCAAGTATGTTCTGAGAGCTCTTGCTGATTTTTATTTGAAAGAAAAGTAGTGCTTGCTACAAACAGTGGAATGTTGAAATTATACCTTCAATTTTAGAAAACTTCTGGCAAAGTTTGATCTGGGAGGCTAATGTTAAATGGCAGAAGCATATGATAAGGTAATACACCAGAGTAAAAATTTTGTAAAAAGGGAGGAAGCAAAGAACAGCCATAAATTTTTCAAGCAAGAAAGGTTACTACAGGGTTACCAAACAGATTAATATTGGGATCCACCTTCGTACTGCTTTTATGATTAATGACCTGGGTGTCAGAGCAGAATGATATTTCAGTTGCAGGACTCAACAGTGCCATCAAAATGGTGTAATGGGGTGGAGAATCAGGACCACTGATTTGAGATTTTGGATTACAAATAAAGGAGAAGAATGTTAAATGCATACATACACACACTTTGCATTTACATCCCTAGATTAAGAAGTCAAAAATGTGAATACATGTAAAATAATATATTTTATATATATATAATATATATATAATATATATTTAGACTGCATGCATCCGAAGAAGTGGGTATTAACCCACGAAAGCTTATGCTCTAAAATTTTAGTTAGTCTTTAAGGTGCCACAGGACTCTATCATATTTAGACATATTCCTGCTAGGTGCTAAGCATCTTCATTTCTCATACGCTATCATTCTCAGCAATAAAAGAATGAGTTACCTATCTACTGGAACAACTCACTGATGATATGGGGGATTCCCCCATCACTTGATGTCTTTAAATCAAGATTATATGTCTTTCCAAAAAGCATTCTCAACCAGAAAATATGTGATTCATAAAGGAATTAGTGGGTAAAATTCTATGGCTCATGTTATGAAGAAGGTCAGGCTAGATGATCATAAAGGTCAATTCTGGTCTTAAAATCTATGCATCATATAGCACTGCAAATAGCCGGTCAATGAATTTTAGGATGCTTTATCTCAGAGAACATTCAGTACCATGATGGATCCCATACTCCTGAAGAGAATATGATAAATTTATAGAGGATTACATAAAAATCTCTGCTTTGCTGATAATTTTATGGGCCACATATTGTGTACACATGACACTTTTTGCTATAGAGGGTATGTATTTTTGCATAATATATTTTATTTGCCAAACCAAGGTCAACTTTGACAGAGCATGCAATACGTCCTGTAAATTGCAAATCAGACTGAGTTTCACTGATACGTACACACCCCATGCCTATTAGTTTGTGGGCATGAGACGGCTGTGTTACTGACTCACCAAAATTTAATCAAATTCATTTATATTTTGAACCTAAAGGCACCTGCATTTGCAGCTACTGCCTCCTTCCAATGACCTAATTTGCATATTTAAATTAGACACCACAATTCCATTAGACTATTCCTGCATTCGAAGTGACTTTTCCTGAGAAGTTGCCAAGAGGGTTGAAAGGTACAGATGGGGGGACATTGGAGGTTAATTTGGTGCTGCAAGCTTCAAGGAACATTCTGTTTAAATGCAGACAATTTAAATCCAAGAAACTCATTCCATGCTTTTGCAGTGTGTGAGTAGTTACACTATGGATACTGAAATCAATATTTTTATATCACACATCAACATCTTGACAATGCATAGTACACATTTAGAAAATAATATCTTAAAAACATTTGTTTTCTTTTACTAAAATGCTCAGTGATATCACCAAAAAGTTTACTGATTCTTTTGGTACCTGTAAGTGATATGTTTGTGTTGCCACTTCTGCCCCGTTAATGCATATCGTTTTCGACGAATGTTAAACTTGGAGCCACCTCTTCTCTGGTCAGGGACACCACATCGAGGCTTCTTCATCCAACTGCAAAAATCAGTATTGCTCAGTTACACTATGTTATCAACCATATTCAAGCCAGAAAGCAAATTGCAACAGACTTTTATCCAACAGACAGCAGTATCAACACCTCTTAAAAGTTACACATTATTTACTTTTACATTTACTCACACAATCATGATTACAAATACGAGATGTTACATGGCTAAAGATCTTTTCGTTGGTGGTGATGGGGGGGGGCAAAAAACATGGGGCATCAGAGCCTCACGACCTCCCATGCCATTCAAATATAAATTCCTCTCCCACTATTTTTTAAATTTTCTTTCCCTGCGATCACTGCATAATAGTGCTTTGACAATTCTCATCTGGCCCAGTCTATTACCATTAATAATTTATTCTGATTCTAATGAGATAACCAGGATCTATATTATAGATTATTGACTACAGGTGAGGTTAAAATATTTATATGAAGATTTAAAGTCTCAATTCTTTAATCATTATTTTTCATTTAATATTCTTTCTTTTCTGTCACGTCTTTATGTTTGGACAAGCCCAATTTCCTTTCATCAAATGGTCTACCACAAAAACATAAGCGGATTTTATCCAAGACTCTGGGACTATTGAAGTAATTACATCATTGAGTACCCCATTAAATATTTGACTGCCCGACTGCCCTCTATACTAGGAATAGTAGCCACCTTAAATAGTATCAGAGGGGTAGCCGTGTTAGTCTGGATCTGCAAAAGCGACAATTTTAGGTTTCAGGTGCTTTCGTGGGCTAAGACACACTTCATCAGATGAATGTTGGGGAACTCTCCAGAGGCAGGTAGAAATATGAAGGCAAGAAAGCAAGGTAAATTCAATCAGGGAGGGTGATGAGGCCCACTTCCAGCTGGTGATCTGGAGGTGTGAACACCCAGAAAGGAGAAACTGCTTTTGTAATTGGCGAGCCATTCACAGTCAATATGACTGTGGCTGGAAGTGGGCCTCATAACCCACCCTGACTGAATTTGCTTTCTTGCCTGCATATTTATACCTGCCTCTGGAGATTTCCACAACATTCATCTGATGAAGTGGGTCTTAGCCCACGAAAGCTCATGATCCCTAAAATCTGTTAGTCTATAAGGTGCTACAAGACTCTTTGTCACCTTAAATAGTAACTGTAGCCTCTCAAACTCAAGAATTTGCCTGAAAAATTTAAATGTGCTGTATAGCATTAACTTCAAAGGTTCTGATCCACTTTTGTCATATCCCATAAGAGTTCAATAAGCTAGCGCCAATTGCTGAAAAACAGAGAGCAATGTGAACATGTGTTGAAGAAGCTCTAATGTTTCTCTGGAAGGTGTTTACTTGGAAAGGTGGGTTTCAAATATTTTAAGTTTTAAGAAATGCATGTCAGAGATATAATGATTTGGTTTGATGGTCTGACTTAGGTGTACATAAGAAAGTACCAGAAACTGATATTCACGCTCTAGTTGAATGAATGGCTAGTCACTTGTGAAGTAAGGGGTTATTTACCACGGATAAAAGTATCAGAAACCAGACCACAGATATTATGCAATGGAAGTGAACAGTCACAAAGTAATTGTCCAATGCCACCACATACATAATAAGACATTTATTTTCTAAGTGGAAGACATTCTGTGGAAACTTTCTATTCCATTTACTCGATTTCTATTATGCCAAATAATTAATGATGTAGATGCAGGAGTTTTATCTGTTGTGTTCTGATACTATTGTCCTTACTATACTATTACTGAAAAACTATACTCATATTAGCTTGGAGAAGAAATTTGCACTGCAGGCAAGAGTTTAACCACCCTTTCCGTAAATTGCATTTATCCATATACAATGTATACTGTCTGTATACATATATACATATGCATGTTTAAGTCCCCAACCTTTGGTTGGCTGACAGAATTCACCTGACCCATAATTTAATTAATATTTACATTATATTTACTATTGCAGTACCCAACATACAGAGATAAAAAGCAGACTCTCTTTTGTCCTATAGAAGCTCTTAGTCCAGTACAACTGAGGGAGATTAAAAAAGTCTTTGGGGTTTGTCACAGTGGAAACAGTGCATGCTATTGTGATAAGGAGCACCTTGATAGATGTGTTCCAATGACACCATTGAAGTGCTAAAGAAAACAGATCTTATTGTACAAACTACAGTCAGAGGTTTAACAGTACTAGTGATATAAATTTTCAGCCCTATGCTCCAGAAATTAACTGTGCATGCTAATTTTTACACACATTAATACAAGGCAAATTATATGGTAGATTAGCTAAATATTTAGGCACAAAAATGGAATATGATGCTCTTCTCTAACACAGGTCATGCTAATTTCCATATTTTAGATATTTCTATACACATACATTCACATCTATGCATGTCAGGCATTATATACACCAGAGGCACACATTTATATATATATATTATTATACTAATAATAATGTTATTATTTAGGTGACTACATATGAGTTGAGGTGCCTAACTTTAGACAGCCAAGTTTGAAAAGTTTAGCTGTTATGCTTTTTACCACATAAAGAAGACATATCAATATCGTCATATATGCTGTTTGATATGTACAGGCATCTCCTGTAAGACATGATTCTTCAATCATTGAAGTATGTGCAGGGTCCACTCATGTCTCCCTAATGTAGAGACACGAGTAATCCCTGAGAAGGCATATCCATAACGTATCATACATATAGGAGCCAAAATTTCCAAACTTTGCTGCTTAAAGTCAGACACCTAAACCATATTTAGGCACCTAAATAATAGCCTGATTTTCAGAGGTAAATACCACCACATATTTAGGTGCCTACATATGGTTTTAGATGCCTAACTTCAGGCAAACGAGCCTGAAGTTTTGGTCATCATGTTTAAAATTACTATTATAGATAAACTACAGAATAAATATGATTCATTTTTTAAAACCTATAGATTCATGTCTTGCACGTGAAGCCACTGATTATCATAAATATTTTCAGAAGGAATTCTGTGGCCACTGCAAAGATAGCTACACAATCTATAATCCTTTACTTTCCCTCCACCTGCTAAACTGTTCTTTGGCATTACAGCTGATTTCACATATCTTTAAACAACCCAGATTAGGAAAAGCAGATGTCAGTAATTTGCAGGGATATATTAAAACTGCCAGCTAACAGTTGTTCTAATAATAAAATAATAAGAACAGAGGGCCAGTATGACATTATCTGATTAAAATATAACCATGCAAATCATTATTGCTACCACTATTATATAATTGCAACAAATCTTATACAAAGTGTGACGTGGCCAGAAAGGGTTAAGCATTCTGCGGGCTAACAGGCCCACAGTCAAGCTGCACAGACATGTTTGAAATGGTAAATAGGGCCATTCCATGCTAGATAGGCTAGAATTTTGAAGTGCAAAGCTGTATTAGAGAATTAGAAGTGATACTAATTGTGTGTGTTTACTTATATCTTAAATGCTATCCATGTAAACAGACAGTTCCTGTCTGTCACTATAGCTATTGATTCAGAGATCAAAAGGGAATATTAACATTTAGATGAATCTTGGGTGAAATAATATTACTGTCTATATATCTCTAAAGTTTGTGATAAATTGCTTAATGGATAAATTAATTTATGTTAATCCATGTAGTTAATTACCAGTGAGGTTTAGGAAATAGAAGATTACATCAAAAGCCTATTGTTCACCCAAGATTGTATGGTCAAGTGGCTACTAGAAAACTGTATAAAAGACCCTTGGCTCCTGATCTTGCCATCTCAGACCTACTTGATGTTTCATGCAGGGGAAGCTTAAGTTGTAAAAGCTGAGATCCCAGTCCTGAACTGGAACACCCTGAATATGAACATGGGTCTATAACCCATGGATTAATTATGAAATAACTCTTTGCAACTACAAATTTCACCATCTCTGCAATGAATCTGAATCTCAAGAATTGTACTCATATCTGTATGTCTATTGATCTTATAACCAATACTCTCTTTTCTTTTTAAATAAATTTTAGGTTAGTTAATAAGAATTGACTGTGCATTTGGGTAAGATCTGTAATATTCATTAACATGGGAGGTAATGTGTCAGACCCTTTGGGATCGGTGGAACTTTTTTATATGATGAATAAGATTTTCAGTAATCGTCATTATATTTGACTTGGGTGTCTGAGTGGAGGCATAAGGCTGGGTTACTTCAAGAGAACTGTGTTGTTGGCTTCTGGGTAATTACAGAAGCAATTCTGTGCTGGCTTGGTAAATCTAAGCATTGGAATATCCATCAGCTTTGGGAGTTGCCTGCCCCATTCTTTGCAGTTCACTCTACCTGAGTGACCTCAGTTGGCTCTCCTGGGGCTCCGGTCAGTCAGTAATTTGAAGGGATATGTTATGACTGCCAGCTAAAATTTGTTCTAATAATAAAATAATAACAACAGAGGGCCAGATTCAAATTTCAGTCACAACAATGGAAATAAAGGGTAGTGCCATTCTTTTCAATGGAATTACCTTTGAATTACATCTGAGTAAACAAGATTAAAAATTGGCTCATAGTCTTGCATGTTTTTATATATACGCACTGTCAATAAAACTTATTTTGAGTTAGATCAACATGCAATAATCATGCATTCAAATTACAGGACAAATTTACACTGTGTAAAGGAAAACACACACACACACACACAAACATTGTAAAAAGCAGACATATAAGTAACAAAAGACAAGTTCTCTCACCTTAAGGTGATATCACTACATCAAATGAAAGAAGCAAGGAATAAAGCAAAAAACACAGAACTATTATATTTTGTTAGAAACACTGTACAGAAAAAAATCAGCCTCTGGTACACACTAAGAAATCACTTCAAAACACAGTATTTTAAAGTTGCTGTCTTTAAATCAGTTGAATTAGTCCTAAAGGAAAAGATGTCAAATTTTAAATTAGTCAGTTTAACTGATGGAGACCAGTGTTTAATCACAGGGTTGGCTCACTTGTATAGGCCTGATAAAACACTGTATATATCCAAAGCTGTAAACTGGAAAATGAATCCTCAAAGCTATTATTGGAATGAGCTCTGAAGTTATGTCAAAGTTTTAATATTCTTGTAGAGAATTTTGTTAGCTTTGTAAAGGGCTTCATACTCAAGAGAGAGATTTATTATAAAAGACTAGACCAACTAGTAGCCAATGGGAATTCAAATTTCAGCATTCTATCATTTCACTTCAGGTTTTTACAATCTAAATAATTTACCAAATCCCTAAACACCATGATTTATTACATCTTTTTTTTAAAAAAAGTAAGTACTCCTACATAAGGTTTTAAAATGTCATAAATCTGTCAAATACATTATACTTGTATGTTTTTAAATTGAAATGGCCAAATTATGACCTACATAATCTTACCATATTCCAGACCACTAACCTTACATTAAAGGGAGAAGTGTGGCCCATACAGACTATATATTCCAGTCTAATTCAAACTAAGGCCTTTGCACATCACTTGTTGATTCTCTAGCTTTGTATGACATCTTACCTCCCTGTATTAAACCTGAGGGGAGCTGCAATCTTCTCATTTTAGTGCACATGAAAGGCTAGACTCCTAGGAAACAGACAACATAGCCCTCAGCTCAGCTATTTTTGGTACCTCAAAGTTTTAAGTGATTTCTTCATGCCCAGTGTCAAGAGTCCATACGCAAGTCATCAATACAAATCCTCTTTATCACAAGAATAAATGCAAATTATAAACACTTCATGGTATACAAGTTCCTCTTGGACTCTTTTATTCTTTAAATGATGTAAAGAATATTAACAACCCTAACCCTTCCATTGATTGCAGAGAAGCTTCACATGGTTAACACCCCTGATGGTCATTACATTTGAATATTTTGGGTATATTTCTTCCCCCAATCCCCCTATGCATCAGTAGGTGAATTGACAACTATACAGCACATTGAGCCATGCATTTCTGGTAAATTTGGAAACAGCCTAAATTGACAAAAACAGAAATGGACTTTCAACAATAAAATATTTTCTCAAGCAACAAACGGGAAATAACTATTGTTTATGAAAACAGAGGCTTTCTAGGAATGTCTTTTCCCTTAGTTCACTATTTACACTTATATTTGAACCTGTAGAACTCATCTGTGTAACAGCTCTTCTAGAGTATTATTTTAAGAGAATTCAGCACTTAAGAAAGGTATCAGATTGACAGCACTTGTGACTGAAGTCTTTTCTTTGGCTACAGGATACTGCACACTAAATTCTGCTCTCAGTCCATCAGTGTAAACAGTGAGGAACTCCACCAAAGTTAATGAAGTTACACTAGGATCCAGAGTAAAAGAAAACCAAATATGATACTCAGAGCAGCTCGAGATTTCATATAATTCCAAACTAACTTTGTAAATCTAGAGAACCTTGTACTGAAAATGTCCATGATTATTATTCAAGCTAAACAGAGCACTAAATAGACTTTGCTTCTTAAGCAGGGCGGGTAAGCAACTTTTTGAGTAAACTTGGAGTTGGAAAATGCCAAGTCGTCAAAACCAAAACTTGTCACAGGCACAGTTTTGAACCAAGATCACACATATCCAAAGAGAGTTCCCTAACCATTAAGCTATAAAAGCAGTCTTTTTTGTGCTGGCCACATGAATATTTAATTTACACAAAACTGAACAGTTCAAACAGGATAAATTAAGAAAGGCTGAGTCTATAATCTAGAAGGGGTCAGCAACCTTTCAGATGTGGTGTGCTGAGTCTTCATTTATTCACTCTCATTTCAGGTTCCGCATGCCAGTAATACATTTTAACGTTTTTAGGTCTCTTTCTATAAGTCTATAATATATAATTAAACTATTGTTGTATATGAAGTAAATAAGGTTTTTAAAATATTTAAGAAGCTTAATTTAAAATTCAGTTAAAATGCAGAGCCCCCCGGACCAGTGGCTAGGACCTGGACAGTGTGAGTGCCACTGAAAATCAGCTTGCATGCCGCCGTTGGCATCCGGGCCATAGGGTTGCCTACTCCTGTGTCTAGGACACTGGGCTGTGGGACACACTGATTCAAGTCCCTGTTCCAAATCAGATACAGCAGGACTTAAACCAGGTCTCTTACTTTGCAGGTAAGTTCATAGCCAATGGACTATTGGCTATCATTTTCCAAGAGAGGAAAGAGTCCCTCTTTCTCTCTCTCTCATTTTTTCATTTTGAAATGTTGCATTTTTGTTCTGATGTGGAATAAAAACAAATTTCAAACCTTCAAAAAATTTCCACTAATGGAATTCTTGTTTTCTGTCCAGCTCTATCAACAGGTGCTCTGAGTTGTTAAGGCTATTTAAGATTAAAAAAAAGTATGTGAGTATCAATATCTATATTTTTCAGAAAGAAACAGAGGAGTGATTTGGACCAAGTTTTAAAGAAGGAACAACCTTTTCTACCAAAACAAGAAGAGGTAAAACTGGGAGGAAGCATTGCAAAGACCAACATTAGATTCAGCAACTGAAAAAAAAAAAACATTGACAATTTAAGGATCTCAATGAAGGGTATTTTGCTTTTTTTTTTCCCCATCACGGTTGCCTTCTCTTATCCTTTATATCCTCCTCACCCCAACATCAAGGACCCCACCATGGCACTACATCAATTTCTACAAGAGTCTAATTTAAAAGTCCATTAGTCAAAGGAAATCTTTCCATTAAGTTCAGCAGTCTTTGGGTCAGGCCCTTAATCATCAAAGATGGATGTGGTTCCCTTCCCTCTTTGTGTTAGACAGAGGGAGTCTCTGGAGATTGATGTAAGATATTCCATTTCATGCCAGGGATTGTATGCTGCCTCAGTAGTAGTTCGTATCCACAGCTAGTCTAGGGAATCAAGTTTAAGACTCCAGATCAGAAAACGTGCATGATTAATCCTCATATGTTGTTTTCATATCAACTGCTATGGCAGATACTAAACCAAACCCCTGTTTTTGGTTTAATAGCTCCAAATTTCTGTTCATTATCACTTCTGAGTATTAGACTGACGATTAAAATATAAGCAGTAGAGGCCATGGAGAAATGAAACTCCATCATATCCTAATTGTTTCTGCAGAAACAGGCTTGTAGAGAGCTCCTGAAAAGAGTATTACTAGAAGAATTCTCATTATTTGACTAATAAAAAAGAACAATTACAGAACATTTATTTCATGAACTTTCTTAAACATCACATTCTATTTAGAAACTTGTGAACTATAATATGATCACTGGGGCAAGCACTTCTCTACACTAGAGCACTTATTCTAGGGTGCCATTTTAATTAACATAGTTTTGGCAGAAATGTACATCAGATGATTGCAGAATGGCATAGCTACTCTTTTTGCCATAGCTTGCTACAGTAAGTTGGACTTTCATTGATTTATTTCAGGGAAAAGAAAATTTAGAAAACTGATCAAATGTGTTAACTTTTGAAAACATCACTTGTATGAAATGTTGACTGAGGTTATTAATATATGGATGTCATCAAATGAAATACTGATTGAAACACTAAACAATGTTCTTACCAGATTTATCAATGAGATTATGTTTTCGTTTTTACAATCTCCTCCCTGCTGGCATGTCATTACAATGATTTCTTTCTTTTCCACCTCTTTCTCCCAAGCCCCATCTATAAAACAGTTACCAGGTTTCTCAAGATCCCTGATAAACAAATTCAAAAAATCACCAACAAGGCCATTATGGAAAGAGCATGAAAAGAGGGACAGGTGAACACCTGTAATATTTTTGTATGCCAAAATATTCCTTAAGGTATATTTTGTTTCATACAAAAACAAAGTCCTCCCAAGAGACTTTTGATGATGCTGTCGCTGCATATATTTCTCTGCTAATATTCCCAAAGTTGGTGCCTATCAAGCAACTTCATTAAGTTCTTTTAATTTTTTTGCCCTTTGATGACTAAGTGGTAATCTCTTCTCAATGCCTGGGAAATAGGCAGGTAAAGCCCTGTGCAACAAGATGAGAACAAACTCTATTTCTACTAGATCCTCACTGCAGTATTTATTTTGTACAGTGAGTGTGGTCTGTTGGTTCCCAAACTTTTATTACCAGGTTTATTATCCACAAAGGAAGAAATGTAAAATTGTCAGATATTTCTAGCTGAAAAAAATGTGTTTCCTCTCTCAAGATCAGACTGTTCCAAAATATTACAATATCTGAATAATTTAAAAGGACCAATTCTGTCCTTAGTTATGTAGATGGAACTTCCACTGATTTCAAAGGTCAAATGGATATAACTTGAGGGCCAGCTTTGACCTAGAGCGTATGCTCCTCTCTCAACATAAATACCCGATGGACCAGATTCTGCCTTTAAATTACTCTGATGCAACCTAGTTGAAGTCAGAGGAAATGCAAGTGTGTTAGTCAGGGATGGCCAACCTGTGGCTCTGGAGCCACATGCAGCTCTTCAGAATATGCAGCTCCTTGTATAGGCGCCAACTTTCCAATATGCCGGGAGGTGCTCACTGATCAACCACTGGCTCCACCACAGGCCCTGCCCCTTCCTGGCTCCTCCCCTGAGCATGCTATGTCCTCACTCCTCCCCCTCCCCAGCAGAGCCTCCTGCACGCCACGAAACAATTGATTGGGAGCTGCGGGGAGGGAGGGACAGGCGCTGATTGGCACGGCTGCCCGTGGGCTGGAGGCACTGGGAGGGAGGCTAGCTGATGGGGGGCTGCTGATATATTACTGCAGCTCTTTGACAATGTACTTCGGTAAATTCTGGCTTTTTCTCCAGTTCAGGCTGGCCACCCCTGGTGTAAGTGAATGCAGAACTCACTCCAAATGGCTTACATGTGGCTAGGAGAAAAAGACAATATTCCAGAGACTGTGCAATGCACTTCAGTGTGTGAATAAGCACATCATGCTTTACTACCTACATTGAGGAAGAAAGATGATCAAGTATACAAGAAAACATAGAACAAAAGATTGAAATTGCTGTGTAAGACAAATTTACTTGTATCCCATGTGGCATGGAAATAAGATAGGCTTGCCAATTTTCTAGCTAACGTGCCCACTTTAATTTAGCTTAGTTTTAAATTTTTGTGCATGTACAAATATTTTTCTTTCAGACTGAAGCTCTCTATATCTGCTGCTCGACATCCAATAGCAGAGAATGGCCACTACCTTTCCCTTGGTTTGCCACTTCCTATCCTTTCCTTGCTGCCAACTCACAACAGATTATTTTCCTTCAAGCAAAATATATGGCCCCCTCAAAACCACCATTAATGCAGCTTTTAAAAACCCAATCATAGGTGGTGCAGCTGTACTCTTCCTGCAAAGCTCAATCATTTTAGCTCTGTGAGGAACCTAATCTGTAATCACCACTCTGGAGGCTGAATCCAAAACATGCTTCTAAATCTGGCTATTTCAACAAAGCAGCATGCACTTTCTGTTTCTCTTCCTGCTGCATTATCTGTTACAAGGTCTTTTAAATTCCCAAGTCCAGGGACGTCTGACCCACTCACCTCCCCTTAGGGCTGCCCTAAAAACTGCTTCGCTTTATTGCTTTTCAGTGCAATAATACATGTGCTAGTGGGATACAATGATTTTTCCAATCCTTCTTTGGCATCAGCAGTTTAGGTCGACTCTTTTCTAAACTGCTAAGTGATTGAAAAATCATTCCTGTCAGCTATTTCACCATGAAAGAATAACAACAAATGCCACATTAGTGGGGTGGGAGAAGGAGGGCTGGGCACAAGAGAGAAGAATTATTTTCAGAAAGCTTTTTGTTAATTTTAGAATAGGAGTATGGGTTTATTTGCATGTAATGGCGAGTGCATATATTGCTATATTTTTCCTCTCTTGATATTCAAGAAAAATAACTTATCTAAAAAAAGAAATAAAATCCCCATTAAGTTTCTACAGAGAAAAGGCAAGCAAGCAGTTCACTTGTTATGAGTTTCCAGGTTTGTTTTCTTAAGCGTGCACTACTATATTTTTATTATTATTTTCTTTATTTGACACTGCTTTATGCCTTTGTACATGAATTTCAATCATGATGTTGCACAGAGTTAGGCTGTGTACACTGATATGAAACTCAAAATGGCAGTGAAATCATATATTATACGCTCCAAATCACTAACATTTCAAAGAGCTTGCAAAACTAAAAGATCTATTTTATATTAAAATGATCATGTGTTTATGTCACTGGAATCCTTAAATGAATGGACCATAGGACAGCCTGAAAGATTTTTGCATTGAGGAACAGAAAGGAAATCTTCCCTGAAGATTTCCCACTAAAAGGAGAGTCTCCTTGACATTTTTAGGCCCATCAGGATACTTTTTCTGACATTTTTCTTACCCACTATTAGCTGTTTCTGCATCTCCTTCTGTGTTATCTATTAGTCATTCCCAAAGTTAGCCCTCCGATCCTCTATTTTTAATGACACTTCAAAAGAAGAGGGCAAGGCAGGGCTGACAGTGGAAATTTGCCAACTGGACAGTATGAAATAGAGCAGAAGAAAAGAGAAGACAACATTTCCATTCCCCATTTGAAATTGCTGCACTCTTTGGATATCCCAGTCATTGCAGTTCATGTGCTTTCATGTTTCTACAGTCCTACTTTATTTTGTTGAAATACAGAAGTTGAGAGCACTTCAGTGCCAGCTACTTACTCAATTGTGTTCCTGTCCACTTTTCCTGTCATATTAATGCCATAGAACTGCTGCATGGCAGCTATAGCTGATTGCATGGTCTCTGCAGAGCGCAACACCGACATGCTGGGGTCAGTTGGTGGGAGGTAGCCATACTTTTGTAACCATACCTGCAATGACAAGTACAGGTCCTATTACAGAGAAATTACAGTTAAGTAATTTATTACCTAGTAGTTAGCCTCCATGTCATATCTGATGAAGCTTTTAATTCACCAAACATAAATCATGTTAGTAAAAAAAAGAAATTCTTTGGGGCTTTTATTTCACCAACTTTGCTAAGGATTCTGCTGTTTTAAGACCAAGAGCAGTTTAAATCCTTGAGCCAGTTCTCATTGTTATCTGCAAGTGCCAGCTTCAATTATTTACAGTATTTATTTTTTTCAAGTAACAATTTAAGCACTTATCCCTGGCCCTAGGCACTTTCACCAATTTTTAAAGCAGACAAACTACAAAATCCACCACATATATGTCAAATATAATTGACTACCCACATGGTGCATAATATTTGCCCACTATAACAATAAATCCACAATATCTCCTACACACAATGACAGTGTTCTTATTTCCTCCTCAAATAGCCATAAAGAAGATGGGTTTGAAACGTGTGAAGAAGGTTAACAAGTCCTTACTCTCACAGGCAAAAGGGTGGGAAGGAGAGGTATGAGGAAGTACCAAAGTCAACACCCATTCCTGGTAAAAAAAACCTGCCAACAGCCTCCTCCTTTCTAAATCAACATGAATCTAGCTGAGATGCTTATGATGCTTCTAACTGTGATAGTATGGTACAGGATCAGAGGTGATTACTCCCAGGGGAGGGGCAGGTCCCAAACCATTTAAAGCTTTATAGCAGGGGTGGCTAAACTGACTGATCCTTCAAATCGCATATGACACTCTTCAGAAGTTCAAGAGCTGGGGCACATCTGCTGGGGCTTCAGCCCTGGGGAAAGAGGAGTCTTGGGGCTTCAGGGCTCAAACCCTAATCCCGCTGAAGACTGAAGTCCTGGCAGGTGTGCCCAGTGGGGCTGAAACCCCAAGACCTTCTTCCTAGCTGGGCAGAAGCCCTATTGTCCCCCACCCCAATTCTGGTAGGCAGACAATGGAGAGGGATTTGGTGGGGGCTTTGCGAGCCATAGTTTGGCCAGCCCTGCTTTATAGGCTGAAAACAAACACACTGAACTTCCCTCAGAAACTAACAGGCAGCCAGTGTAATCTTCAGAGCACTGGTGTGATGCAATGCTTAATAAACAAACAGTCACATTCTTCTGCTTCCAAGACACTCACCAAATCTAGCCCAACCCAGAGTGCACTGCAATAGTCTGACAGTGACAAAGGTAATGACAAGGCTTTAAAACTTTCCTCGGCACCTACTCATCTGAGGTCTACGCCTGTTAGCTCTGTTGAAAGGTACGTGCACCATCGGCATACGTGGCCGTGCTAAATTAAGATGCACTGCCACAGCTTCACTTCTGCAGTAATAAATCAGTAATCCATCATACATTACTAAATCATTTCTGTCCTCCCCCCAGATCAAATCCATCCTGCCACCTTTTTTCAACATATACACACACCATTTAATGGATTCCAGATCCATCTCCTAAGTAAATGGATTTTGCCTTTCTCATCCAGTAACATTCTGAGATCTCCCCACTACATATGTCCATTAGAAGATATCTATAGATCCTCTCTACCAGGGGCTCGGCAACCTTCAGCACACGGCCCATCAGGGTAATCTACTGGCAGGCTGCTAGACATTTTATTTACGTTGACCATCCACAGGCACTGCCCCCTCCAGCTCCCAGGGGCTGCAGTTTACCGTTCCTGGCTAATGCGAGGTGTGGGAAGCTGTGGCCAGCACATCCCTGCGGCCCTCACAGCTTCCCACAGCTCCCATTGGCCGGGAGTGGCGAACCATGGAGCTAAGGGAAGCCATGCCTGTGAAAAGCCAATGTAAACAAAATGCCTCGCAGCCCACCAGTGGATTACCCTGATGGGCTGCATACCGAAGGCTGCCGAACCCTGCTCTATACCAAGGGTTCTCAAATGTTTTCTTTCTGAGCTGCCCACCCTCTTCCCCCAAATGGTATAAAAACTACACTGCCCACCTATGCCGCAATAACTGGTTTTCTGCATATAAAAGCCAGGGCTGGTGTTAGGTGGTAGCAAGCAGGGCAATTGCCTAGGGTCTTATGACCCCTCGCAAAGCTTCGTTATTCAGGCTTCCACTTCAGCCCCAGATGGTGGGGTTCAGGACACAGGCTTCAACCCCATGCAACAGGGCTTCAGCTTTTTTGCCCTGGGCCCCAGCAAGTCCAATGCTGGCCCTGCTTGTTGGCTCCTCTGAAACCATCTTGCAGGACCCCAGGGGGCCTCAGACCCCTGGTTCAGAGCCACTGCTCTATACTCAAGATACCAATAGAGCCTTCATCACCACAGTATCTGAGATGCTCACAATATTTAATCTATTTATACTCACAATATTCATGTGAGGTAGGGAAGTGCCATTACCCCCCATTCCACAGATGGGGAGCTGAGACATAGAGAGCTCTCTTGCTGTAGCCCCAATTTGTGAATTGAAGTCTCTCCCCTTCACTGACCTTATTCATTAATCCACAGCTCTACCTCCAAGCAAGCTTTTTTAATCAGTGAATTTGGGGCTTCCCTAACATAAATGAATTTCAGGCTTCTCTCTTTCCACCTAATTACTAAATTATGTTCCCTACCAACCTTCTAAAGGTCGGGTGACAAGACTAGACCCTGTAGCACTCTGAATGAAGGAACATTTAGCCACATGAGAAAGAACTTTCCTTTACAATCTCTCACATAAGCAGCCACTCTAGAGCAACTCCATCCACCTTCGCAAGGGATCACAGATACGTCAGCAACACTTTGTGGTCAACAATATCAGTATCAAATGAATCAGATGAAAAAAGTACAGCCTCACCTCCTCAGTCATACTTGGCCTCTTGTTAAACCATATGCCTGACCAGACAAAAATGCACCAATAGAGGTCGCACTGTGTCATTCATCCAAGTCTTGGTAATACATGCAAAGTTGAAAGCCTTCCTGTTGATCAAATCATTGATGGTGATAAGTTTATTAACCACCAACTATCCATGAAAGATGAAGACATAGATCATTGCCCATGCAGGAACAAGCCTGTTATATGTGACTGAAATGAAATCCTCATGTTTACCAACATCTCAGAAGTCTTAATTCAAGTAGGCTTAAACTGTACCTGCCTACCACATCCACAGTTTGTATACAATCAGAAGGATGATGGTGTGCTCATCTGGCTCTACAAAAAGAGGAGGTGTCCTACCAGGTCACTATTAGCATATGCCCTGCCCACTGCTGCCTCAACATACCATCTCAAAGTACAAATACGGCTCATCCCAATCACAATGTTCTATGCAATGGATGAGATTATACTTTTAAGTCCCATTTGGCTCCAGCTTCCACATTTTGGGCCAAAGTTCATTTACTTTGTACACTTCTGATCTCTGGGCGCCTTCTGGTTGATCAGATCTCTGAATTTCAAGACATCTCTATAGTGTTTTCAAATAATAAAAATGCTAAATGTTGCAATACCCTCTACAGGAGGTCCACAACTGTTTTCATTCTTGGATTCTCACTCCCTAGGCTGAGGTAGAAAAATGGAGAGCATAGTCTCCAGCAGATTAAAGACAGAATACATGAGCTTTAAAGGGAATAGATACACTTCCCCTAAGTAGAAAATTGACGGTGACACTATGGAGACCCAAGAATGAGGTTATTTTCTGGGCTCACATTTATCACCTCAGAAGAGAGCAGGTGAGGGGAAACAAAGACTTGCAAAGAGTGAGAACTATGCAGGAAATGAAAACAAATCAATTTAGTAAAGTGTGAAAGAAAAATTGCTCGACAACACTTTGCTGTTGCCTGATACAGTACCAGCTTCTTCCTCTGATATTCCAAATATGAATTTGTACTCTGTGGAGCAGAGACTGAGATGTGCTTTCCATTCAGATCCTCTTCCCAGATGGCAGGAGCATATTGTTTTTGACTGCTGTGTAGGTTTCCGAGGCAGTCTATCACTGATCCCCTACTAGGGCTGCCCCATTTCCAATTCTGACTCTGCTTCACTGCACAGCACAGGTAACATTGTGAGATGAGAGAGACGGATATAGAGGGAGTTACCAGTGCCTGACTTCACCAGAAACTGAAGCTCCACTCCCCTCCATTAGGGAAGTGGTAAAGGGCAAGAGTGCAAAAGGGAGAAAGAAGGGCAGGCTGATATGCCCCATGACAGGGTGGGAGAAAACTCGGCAGGGTGGTGGTAGAGGAAGCACCACAGTGGGCGAAGAGAGATGGATAGAATACCCCTCAAAGAGCAGAAACAGACCAGTGTGTGAGTAGAAGGCTGCCATAATCCTCCCTCAATTTTCAGAACAATAACAAGCAGAGGAGCCCACTGGCAGTGTATGGAAAGGTCATATGAATCTCCTCTGGAGAGGTTTCTCTGCAGGGTCAGCTAAGCATTAAGGATATGTCTCCAAACTGATCCAACTGCTGAATCTTTGGGATTGCTTCACTGCTGTCATACATATCAGTTTACATTGTTGTGCCTTTTCAATGAAGCATCATGTAGCAACACAAGGGAATATATAGAGGGCAGCCAATATAGGAATTTATGGTTTCCGTTTCACTTCTACAGTTCTCCCACTCAGGTAGGAGAGGAAATTTCTAATAACTGACTCAAAAATTTTTAGGTTCTGAGTTCCTAATAATTAAGATACACATAAAACACCTCATTGAAAATTCAGCAAAAGGGACACACATCCCCCCCACATCGCTCCAAAACCTTGTCTTTTTCAGAGAACATCCTCTGGGAAAATGTTTCAAATGCTGGTGGCTATTGGGGAGACACTGGAATTTTGAGTGAAATCAAACAGAGGAAAGCAAGAAAATGAGGTAGCTGGAACAGGAGAGAAAGGAAAGCAATTCTGGTCCATCTTTGTTTTTTTTAAGATACCTACACTGCAGAAATTACCCTCCCCTGGTACTAAAATTAGATGCATCCTCTGTTCTAATCCAATGTAGTGTTGTCAGGGAGGTGCACCTTCAGAACCCACCTTATACTCTAGGGAGCTCATCTAGCATGAAACAAGAAAACAGTGAAGTACACTCCTCACACATGTAATGACTGGGGTTGCAATGAAAGCTGCATCAACTCTGTTACCTAGTTAACAGTGACAAAATCTGTAATAGATTTCACTCATTTATGACATTAATATAAAAAGATGCATGTTATCTCAGGTACAGTTTTCCAGGTAGAACTTTCCCATCATGCAATAATCTGTATGTAACTGAAAAGGATTCCATTGAGGTAGTTTTCATACATATGTTTTTAACTCACTGTTCACAATAACCTTTTGGAAACCTGAAGTGTTTCATAACCAGTTTTTTTCCCTCCACTGCATATGCATACTAGTTTCTTAGTTAGGTTACCAATAAGGTAACCAAAAAGCATTGGGCTGTAACAAAATGATTCTGGGAGTATTATAAGAAGAAATAAAGCATTGGGAATGAAGCATTTGACATAAAAAAATAGAATTCTACAAATTTTAAACAAATTTTATTAAGTGCCTAAGTGACTTAGGAGGCAATTTGTATTTTCAAAAGGGGTAAAGGTATTTAGGTACCTGGGACTCATTAAACTATCATGTGATTTGGGCATCTGAATGCCTACGTTACTTTTGAAAATGGGACATAGGCTCCTAAGTCATGTAGACACTTTTGTAAGTGTTACCATATGCCTATGTGAAAATGTACACCAACGGAGTTTCTTGAGTTACATTAGTGTCCTTCAACCATTTTACGTCCTTCTTAGGACTGCCCCAATAGTTCATGTTGTAAGCTGATAATGGTGTATTCTAATTACAGGCCTACCTGCTGTAACAAACACTGACTTTCCAGTGACAAGCTGATGAGGCAGACCAGACAGTATTGTTTACAGAGAACAGTATAGGGTAATTTCTGCTCTGCTTCCCTGCCCCCTATATTTCTGATTTTACCAGTCCTGTACTGAAGGGCTCTTCCTCATTTTAATGCCCTGAGAAACAGCAGTAGTCCTCCAAAGAGCATCAAAATTTTGGGTGCTTTCTGCAGCACACCTATTCAGTATGAAGCTTCCCCAGATGACAGGATAACAAGTCTTGTGGATGTGGGGAAGCAGTACATATCATCCTATCTCAATTTCAGTAAGGCTTTTGTCACTGTCTCACATGACCTTCTAATAAACAAAGTAACAAAATATAGCGTAGATCAACCTACCATAAAATGGGTGTACTACAGGCTGGAAAACTACTCAAATAGTAGTCATCAATGGTTCACAATTGAGCTGGAAGGGTATACTGGACGAGGTCCCACCGGTTCTGTTCAATGTCTTCATAAAGATATTGGCATAGAGAGTACACTTATAAAGTTTCCAGAGAAAACCAAGCTGGGAGGGGTTGAAAGTGCTTTGTAGGACAGGATTCGAGTTCAATGTGATCTTGATAAATTAAAAAGGTTGAACTTCCATAAGGATAAATGTAAAGTACTCCAGTTAGGAGGGAACAATCAGCTGCATGCATACAAAATGGAAAAAAACTTCCTAGGAAGGAGTGCTGCAGAAAAGGGTCTCAGGATAATCTGAATGAGGGCTCTAACACATTTTGCTTACATTGACCATCCACAGGCATGGCTCCTGGCAGCTCCCAGTGCCTGTGGTTTGCCGTTCCCACAGCTCTCATTGGCCAGGAATGGCGAACTGCGGCAGCTGGAAGCTGTGAGGGGCTGTACCTGCAGATGATTAACGTCAGCAAAATGTCTCTCGGCCCACAATCAGATTACCCTGATGGGCCACTTGCAACCTGCGGGCCGCAGGTTGCCCACCAATGGATTAGACAAAGCTCTGTCAGAGATGGTCTAGATAATACCTAGTTGACCCTCAGTGCAGGGAACTAGACTTAATAACCTGTCATGGTACCTTCCAGTCCAACACTTTAATAATTTCTAAAACTTCCCAAATATAATATGCTAATATGACATAAATAACAGCTAAATAAACAGTGGGAGAAGGTATCCTAACCTTTTAATAGTATCTATACACATGGATAATAACTATAGCAATTAACAAATGAACTCAACAACTCTGGCTAGTGTATTACCAATTGGCGGAATCTGAGACAAAGAAAACAAGTTAACGGCTAAGAAATCCTGAATCCTCAGAACTCACTGACCTGGATTTAATAAGCAATCCCCTTCTCTGAAGCCTTGTATTGGGATGGAAGAGAACTTAAATGGAAATAACCATCCTCAGAACTTCACAATCAACAATCGTTTTTGCTAGTGCAAAAATGTCAAAACAAGTGGTTAGATGGAACAAAAGAGGAACCAAGCTGTTGGCCTGCAAATGTAACAGATGTCCTCTCTTTCCAGACAGAAAAAAAGTGACTGAGTTCTTGTCTAGTGAACTACTGATATCAGCTGGATTGCTCTCTGAGCCCCATTGCCAGTACAAACGATCACTGTGATGGTTCAGGGATATGTCTGTGTCATGTTATGAATTCCAAATTGTTTTATGAACGCCATTTATGAATGTAACCTTCATTGTGGATTCGATCATCCATTCTGTAGCAGAGAACTGACACCCAGTGGAAACACCTATGTCTGGGAATCAGTGAAGAGCAATCAAGGGCCAGCAGTATTGGAGTGGAACAATACATCTGCAGCTAGCAGGAGCCATTTACTTTGAACGACTTTCTACCCAGAAGCTGACTAGGTAGGTGTGGGGGCCAGAGCCTGGAAATTCCCCAACAGAAGTTCCTGGGCAAGAAAGCTAACAAAAGGCTGCTTTCCCAAACAAGAAGCAATTTGTGCAGCAGAAGCAAAACAGTCACCTCAAGGACACAAGAGCTGTCTACTCCAAGGATTCAGCCCAAACCCAGGATTGTCAAAGATAGTCACGACGAGGAGGGATACGTCAGAATAGTTGTTCTCCTTAAGATCTAACCTTGTACTGTTGTTTAAGAGTAAAATTATTCAACAGGGCTGTGGCACTGGTTCCAAGGTCAGGACAGCCAGACTGCGGGGTCCCACTTCTTAGACATGGGATCTGTACTGGGAAGTTAATATGCTACTCCAGTTCTGGAACTACAGGCGACAATTTTCCAATATGCTGGGAGGTGCTCGCTGCTCAACCCCTGGCTCTGTCACAGGCCCTGCCCCCAATCCACTCCTTCCCGCTCCCTCTCCTGAGCCTGCAGTATCCTCGCTCCTCTCCCCTTCCCCACACCCCGAAAACCTCCTGCGTGCCACAAATCAGCTGATCAGGAGGTGTGGGAAGGGATGGGGAGGCACTGATAAGCAGGGCTGCTGGTGGATGGGAGATGCTGGGAACAGGCCAAGGGAGCTGATGGGGGCCTGCTGACATATTACTGTAGCTCTTTGGCAACATACATCAGTAAATTTTGGCTTCGTCTCAGGGTCAGGTTGGCCACCCCTGTTCTAGAGGAATGAGCACGAGACTGACAGTCAGGAATCTATCCTGCCACTGACTCTCTGTGTGCGTTGGGAAATTTGCTTGAATTTTCCATGCATCAGTCTGTACAACATGGATAATATTTACCTACTTCCCACCTTACAGGGTTGCAAGGATTTGTAAAGAGCTTGGCATGTGTAAAGTGCCATATATTTGCTAACCTGACTTAATGAGGTCTCTAGTATAGAAATAACCAGAGTTCAAAATGCTTCTTTCTCATCATTACACTACAAAGGATTACAGCAAGTTGAGGGGATAAACTCTAGCATGCCTTGGTATTAGCATTTCTTTGATCCCCATACATTTGCACAACCTCACCTTCAAGCTGATTATTTCTGTCTAAATCTATCTAATCTATATACACAGGCTTTATCTGTAATGTGCTCATCTCCACAGTACTTGGGAGAAGGGGTGTTTCTTCCACGTCATTGGCTCAAATAGTAAGCAGGGGACAGATACAGCTTGCTGCTTTCTTCCTACAATTTAACGCTTTCTTCTCTTTTTTACCTCCTCTGTTTTAGATTCCACTACATTATATACATTATGGCTATAAAAATAAATTTGCATTGCATGGTTATTTGGCATTCCTGCTAATGTAATTTTGTGTGTGTGTATATATATATATATATATATATGATATTGACAAAAAACCCCGTCCTTTGTATATGCCCCAATAGATCATTTCAAATTATCTTAATAAAAATGTAGAAACTTTGTTCTAAGACATTTACACAGGAAACACATACATACATAATGTACCAACAGATGGTAGTGTACTACTTTAAAAAGACTCATGGGAAGGTAGTCCATTGTAATAAAATCAAAAGGTCAAGCTGCAAAGTTCCTTTGGGGAAATGATTATTTAAACCATATCTGACATTTGGTATTTGAAACTATTAGATAAAGTAACTACTATTGCACTTTCCAAGGCTTTAAGTTTGCATCAGCAAATTTATGGATTACAACAGAAACATCTATATGAAACTTGTGTTAGTCAATGTGTTTTTTCTTGTTGGTCGCAATAGCACTTTTATTTAATTTCCTGTTTCCCCCTCATCATTTTTTCTATCTTTTTACAACCCTAAGCAAAAACAAATTTTGAATTCTAGAAATATATCCTTAAAATATAAATACAAATAATAGTGTTCTCATATTTCAGTTGAGACCAGATCTTCAAAACAGTAAAACCAGACCAAAGCAAATTAACAAATACCATACCACACTGCACACTCAGGTGCATACAGTCAATGTGTAAAATTCTACAACTGTAGAGAAAAAGAATCCAAACTTAATCCCACTGAAATCAACAGCAAAACTGACTTCAATGATAGCAGCACTGGGCCACAAGATACTTCACTGAAGCGGAAGTTATCTCCGCTTCTTTCCCTTCCACTCCTCTTCCACAACTAATCCTGTCCCCACTCTTTGCAATACATATTCTAGCAGTTCAACGTTCAGTTCAGATATATACTTTGGGGATGTAGAGATAGTAAAAGGTTACATTCATTGCTGTTCAATATTTTTAAAAGCTTCTGACAGAAAAGCTTTAAATTCTATAATATTTGCAATCATTTCCAAGCTTGTGTGAGGGAATAATTTTGAAGCCCATGATCAAAATAGCCTTTTAAAATAAATTCACACTAAAGCTCCTTTTAAACCTTAGATTTCTCATATCTGCCTGTCTCTTCTTTTTTCAAAAAAGTCAGCTATTTGAGACCTAGACTTTAGAGATGCTGTGGTTCAATGATGCCTATTACTCGGCTAAACAAATTATTGTAGTTTAGAATCAGGTTTTTTTCTGATTATTTCATAAAATTATAATACTTTAAGTTCTATAATGGCTCTGTAAGAAACTTTGTTCCTTTTTTTTTTTTTAGAAACCTGGAGAAGTTAGATGGGCTTGGATTTTATAAGAAAAGTAAAGCATATGACTATAATGAGAGGTAAGAAGAGGTCACAGAAAATTGTGCCAGGTTGAGTCTTTGACGTTTCCATCAGGGGGAAGGTGAGGCATTAGGGGGTTAGTGGAGGAGGCAAAGAGTGCAATTTCCCCAACCTATGGATTTCCTGGGGAAAGGAACCCACAATCTTGTGAGCAATTTATGTCTTCCCTTCAACTGCTCTGAACCCCATTTTCCCTAGGCAGACACCATCTGCAGCTGTGAGGTAAGTGATGACTGGATTTCTAATCAGAAACCGCAGGAATCCCCAGGAGATGGTTGTATGAAAAATGGCTACTCTACTACGCCATCTCCACCTACCCCACCTTTGCAGCCTTGCCTCCAATACTGGAAAATTGCTAATCCTATAGTGCTCCAGCAAAAGAGTTTATATACTTACGTGCAACCATTCTCACTGATGTTCACCACAGGTAACCTGGTTTTATTTTTCTCTGCTTTATGTGCGATTTACATGGAGCCATGCAGTACTGTAAACAGCAATGGTGACAATAACAGATACATACATTGATATTTTTACATCCTCTTAACAGTTTCCATTTCCTTCATGTTAATTCTGGTCCAGTAAATATGACAGTTTGTTAATAGACTGGCTTTTCAGCATGGTTCAAATCCTACTTAGGTCACACATGAAAATGAGTTCAGCAATTCATCTTAGTGCCTTGTTCAACATTTGCCCATACTTAGGATGACCAGCTGTCCCGATATTATAGGGACAGTCCCAATATTTAGGGCTTTTTCTCATATAGGTGCCTATTAGCCCGCAACCCCTGTCCTGATTTTTCACCCTTGCTGTCTGGTCACCCAAACCATCCTTCAAAATCACCATAAAATGTGCCACAACTGGCTTCATGACTAGATTAATAAGTATGTTACAAACGACCGAACAATGTGTAGAAGAGTGTACAGCTCTTGCTTGCTAGCCTGCTTGCTGTACTATGAACCAAAGTCAATTCTGGTACAAAACATCCATTGATTGATGACAGAATATGACCACTCTGGCTAGCTGTACTAGACCCTCACTTCCATGAACCTACAAGCCATCAAATGTGTTCACTTGGAAAGTAAATGAATCCCATTTATTTAGCAGATGCATGGACTCCTTCCACAATTAACAGAAAGACAACACACATTTCAGTGCATCTGCAATTCTCCTTTGTATGTCACTTTTCAAAATTTCTTTTGTTGTTTTTAAAGGGGCAGGAGTACTAAAGCAAAAGGGGACAGAGTGATGAATGGTGGATTCATGCGAATGGGTGATGTGACAAGGTTATTCCTGCAAACAAGGAGGGATATACAATAATTAGTTCAACGCAAACCAGGAGACTGTCTCTTATTAGCTCCCCTATGGGGCTACTGTCATCATTACTTCAATTTAAAATGTAGTAGTGAAATTTTTGCATAGCTTAATTAGTGGCCTGATAATGCACATTGCTGAGTTTTCTTGATTGTCAGAGCTTTCAATGGGAGCTGAGGGGGCTCAGCACCTTGTAAGGCTCAGCAAAAGGTCCCCGGAGTCCAGCAGGAGTAAAACATACATGTGCATTTGTAATTAGCAAAAAATGGCTCATTAAAAGTAAAGTAAGAAAACAGTTTTCCTTACAATGAACTTGGGTAAAATTATTTCATTTTATAACAATTTATGCATTGTGCTTTTCTCTGTACATGCATTATCTTTCTAGTTCAAAAAAAATACAGCTACATTTAAAGATGATAAAAGGGGAGTGAGAGGAACATATTTTTTTCTAAGAAGCATGAGCTTCCATACAATTAAGGAAGATAATATGCAAAACAATGTCATCTAACGCATTTTAGAAACTGCATTTGTAAAGATTAAACATAATAAGTTCTGTATTCTCGTAGCAATGTCATTTGCATGCTAATCCTGTGAACCTTATGTTTAAATACTTCAAGCAACATCTTATTAGATACTCATTTGTGTTCAATTTAACATAAGTCATTTTGACTTGATCTACTATAAAAGACTGACAAATCAGAGATAAGCCAGTACTATCATCCGGCAGCTAAGTCCATCTTTTCAAAGGGGTACATATATGTTTGCATAGGTCCAACTTGCTGATGTGCAATTCCTGATACATGGGCACAAGCTAAGGTCCTGTACGTGTGCACCCTCCCAGACTGAGTGTGTATACTGATGTGTGCACTCAGAATTGAGTTTAACACAGAAGTACACAAGCTTTTGCAATTTTGGCTTTGAAAATAAGAAACCAACTTTGGAAAAGTGGTAGTGCCATTAAATATAAATGTGTGAGCTGAATACTTGATTCTTCTAGAGAGTAGCAGTGACTTTTCTCCTTTCACTCCCCTCGGGAGCCAGAAGATCTGATGAAGCAGTAGTGGATACCCTTCCCTCTCACATGAACCAAGAGATGCTTCATGGGAGAAGAAAAACAAAGCTCTTTCTCTTGTCCTAAGGGTGGAGCTTCATACTTATTAGTCATGTATTAGTGAGAGAAAATTTTGAAAGCTGGAGTGTTTGGGCAGGCCCAGAGACATCCCCCTCCCAGATTTATCAGCATCCTCTCCCTTTCCAACAGGTATTGTGATTTACAGGATCACTAAATCACCTCAGTTGTGCTTTCCACAAGGTCCAGTATTATGATTCCTGGGAATCTCGGCCTCTAGAAAAAAAATATCAGCACACGCCCCCCCTTCCAGTCCCATTGGTAAAAAGTGAGATATAACTAGTTTGTGAATAGGCTTCCATTGGCTGTGAAGTTCCACAAAAGAGTCTCAAGCAACAGAGACTTCTGAAGGAATATCAGATTCCAGATGGAAATAGGTTTTTTGATCCCTCACTTCTCTCCAAGAATTCTCTTATATATTTCCTTCCCCAGGCAACCTCTCTTGATCTAACCAATTCTCCTTCTCCCTAGACTCCTCTCACTGTTCTCTCACCAGAGCAAGGAATTTCTCTTTTGATCAGCCTGTTCTACCTGCACTTTGTGCTTTAGGGATACCCTTCAAGATAGTGAAGGCCCTTCAGACTTCTTCCCACTGTAGGATTCCTCCCGGAGTGCACCCTGAAGTCCTATGCAGCCATGCTTAAACCATATCTGTCAAGCAACTATTTGATTGCTTCTAAAAGCTACCTCCTATACTCCTCCAAATGGTAGATTATCACTTTTATATTAGTTTTTTCTAGGTATCCAGCACACTGAATCAATATTTAAAGGAGGATGCTCATGATGGACGTGTACTCTAGCCTCAGCCTCAAATGGCTTTCATATATGACTGAAAAACAAAGTAAAGCTGAAGCATTTGATAACTGCAAAAGTCATTAATTGGCTGTACTTGACAATACTGGGAATATTATTCCTATAGCACCAGATGAGGGGAGATGAGTGTAATGAAGGTCTGTGTTTCTATTTTCATAAAATAATCATTTAAAAATTAATTAATAAGACCAACATGGAAACTGCTTCAAGAGAGTCTATCAGGGATGGTCTGTCTAGACCTGTATTCTTTCTCTGAAAGTAACCACTTTTTCATGTTTCAGGAGAAGATGTCTGAAACCCCTTACCGGACAATTAGAAAATAGCTTAGCCATGGAGGAAATTTCTTCCTTGTCCCAATCATTTAATAGTTAGCTTTTGTTCTAAAGAAGCAAGGATTTTATCCCTCATACGTTTTTACTCTAACACAACCGTGGATACAATCATTTTCAAGTCTGTTTTTTTAAACATCCTACTAGGCTCTTGGACTGGCTGTATTGTGGCAATGTGTTACAGAGGTTAATTATGTTAATAAAAAAGGTTTCCTTTTTCAGTTTTAAATTTGTTCCCTTCTATTTTTATTGATGTGTGCACACATGTCCAAGCAGCCTGTTTCAAGGTGATCAAGGGTCATGTAACAGCCTGAAGGCAAGACATTCTATAAGAGGAGCCTGCTCACTCAGGGATGGAGATGCGGGGTCAAAGGAAGGACCTGGGATGAATCAGCCAGGAGAAGGTCTGAGAGGAGACAGCTGCAAGAAGCAGAAGAGAAAGCTTAATGGATAGAAGCTGTAGGAAATGCCATGCAGCATGACCTGAGTATTGGGGAGTTAAGTGGACACCGAACTGGTCTGTTAAATAAAGAAAACCCTGTAGAAAGGACTGAAATTCTACTGCTTTTGCAAATGATATGTGATGTACTGGCTGGTGAGTTGGCCCACAGGGTGCATGTGCAAATGCTTTATTTGCCCACACAGGGCTAGAAAGCTGCAGGGATGCGTGACTACACATCCTGTGGCTCCTACAAGTATAACTGAAAATGTCTGTGTCATGTCAAAACACATTTGTGTTTAGGTTCAGAACAAGCCATTGATTTTATTGATTTCTATAGGGTGCCAACAGATGCTGAAATGTCAAGTTCTGTACATGACACTCTTCATAATAAGAGACATGCACTGAACCTCGTAAAATTTTTACTTCTCATTATTAAACTACAAAATATATTGAAATTACTTTCAATTTCCCATTCTTGTGAAGGTTCTGAGATGTTTCAGATACTGTCCAGTAGGTACAGATTGTTCTTTAACACTAATTTTCATGTTCTCCCTTCTTTCTTGACCTCCCAAATCTGAAAACTACAGTATTAGTGCCAGAAAAACAGCTGAAGCTGCTCGGAAGGACTGTTTTGACCTTCTTGCCAAAGGAAGATTACATTTTGAAAAGTCAACTAGGATCTCAGACTCTTCAAATTCAGTGAGCATATAGCACCTTTAAGGAACTACACTGCTACTCAAGAAGCTCAAGAGTGACTGCTCTGTACTTGAAAGCACCATGGCCAACTTTGAAACAGACAAACTTAAATGCAGAACTGAATTTCTGCAAAAGCTGCATTTTGTGGAAGGATGGGGCCTTGGTTCAGCAAAGCATTAAAGCATATGTTTAAGTCTAACCCTATGCTATCAACAGTATTTATATGGTTCCTTTTACCATAATATCCGACCTCACTGTCTTTAATGAATTTATTCTAACAACATCTATGGTCAGGATGTAGTAAGTTGTTATCCCCATTTTACAGATGGGGAGCTGAGGCACAGAGAGTTGGCCCAGTGACTTGTCCACGGTCACATAGGAAGTCAGACACAGCTCATCTGCTGCTCTGTCCGCACTGCACTGAAACTCCCATGACCTACCGATAAGGTAAATTTGGGGGCTGGGTCCACATGAGCCCTGACAGCATCAGCTCCCACCCTGGTGACCTCCCTGACATTACAGCTGAGGAGGAGGACGTCATGTGAGATCACAGGCTTCTTTACAGAGCTGAGATGGGAAAGTGACCCAAAACTCTCTCTGAAAGGTAACAAATCAATATTAGCAGCCTCTGCAAAAACCTATTTCCCACTGGGCTATCCTTCCTTTTAGTCAGTAAAGCACTTATGCATGTACATAAGTCCCTTTGAAGTCAAGGGGAGTTAAGCACATGCCTAAAGTTGCTTAAGCGTTTAGCTCAGGGGTCTCCATACTATGGCCCCTGGGCCGGATCCAGCCCATGGCTTTGATTAGTCCAGCCCTCCATCTGAGCAGACATGCTGAGCAGGCACATGGAGAAGCTGTTGCTCCCCTCCCGCCCCTGCCCCCAACCCCACAAGCTGGTGGGCCCATGTGCGGAGGGGTGAGTGCCCTTGCAGCAGCAGCTGGAGGAGTAAAGGGGGGGCACGGCAGCATCCGGAGGAGCAAAGTTGGGGGGTCGCAGCAGCGGCCGGAGGAGCAAAGGGGGGAATTTTGCATATATTTGCATATATTGAATTTTTTCACAGTTGCTTCGGCCCGCAAAGTCCCTTCAAAAATCTAATATGGCCTTTGTCTCATAAAGTTTGGAGAGCCCTGGTTTAACTGAACAGGGAAGGGGGCTAAGGAAGCTTTTGGGCCAAATTCTAATTTCTTGCAGTAGCGAACCACACAAATGTGTGCACATCTGTTGCTCAACTATACCCCACTGCATTCATTTACATAGAGATTAACTACACACTTAAAACACATTTGCACATTCAAATGCAGGATTCAGCCTGCACACGAATATGTACACATTTGTGTAGTTTCCCACTTCGTCCAGACTTTGACAACATGCCTCTTTCTTTATCAAACTGATCATCATCATCGTACAAACAAGCCTCATTATTCTGCCTTTTATGAAACTTCACATTAAATCATTCTTTCAAAATAAATGTCACCCTACTTCTCAGCAGTGAAGATTCAATATTACTGATTTCTTTTTCATTATAAACTATACTGAATTAATTAGCACATGATGGGTTATTATTATAAATAATTAAAACCAAACCACATTTATCAAAATAAATGAAGTACTTTATGATGACATAGAATTGTTGTTCACCTTCTAATTCACAAAAAATAAGCTCATTACAGTGTCTCCATGTTGATTGCAAATTAGCAAAAAAATTATTCTTACTCATTCAACAGCCAGAAAACTTTTCTATGAAAGCTGATTTGATAGTAACTTTGTAAATTCTCATTTCGCAAATATAGATCTTTCCAGTCTTTAAACTGATCTACAAATCCTAGTTTAGATCTACAGCTTTTTCGTGTATATTTATAAAACAAAAATGGATCATCAAAAAAACTTATTCAGATTTGACAGAAATTCCTCTCCAGAATTCCTCTTCAAAGAATTCCCCTACGTAAGAACATAAGAACAACCATACTGGGTCAAACCAAAGGTCCATATAACCCAGTATCCTGTCTGCCATCCGTGGTCAATGCCAGGTTCCTAGGGTTGTCAAGCATCTGGTTTTCAACCGGAACACCCGTTCAAGAAGGGACCCTGGTGGCTCCAGTCATCACTGTTGACCAGACTGTTAAAAATATGGTCAGAGGCTCAACAGAGCTAAGGCAGGCTCCCTGCCTGCCCTGCTGTGCATGGCTCCCAGAAGCAGACAGCATGTCTGGCTTCTAGGCACATGGGCTGCCACAAGGACTCTGC
>ML677365.1:21462726-21543086 GCA_007922305.1 Dermatemys mawii | reverse complement strand
AGCCCTACGCTGGAGCCCACACCCCAACCCCAACCCCCTGCTCCAGCCTGGTGAAAGTGAGTGAGAGTGGGAATGAGTGAGCAGCAGAGGGAGGGGGGATGAAGTGAGTGGAGGTGGGGCCTTAGTGAAGTGGAGGGGCAAGGACATGGCCTCAAGGAAGGGGCAGAGCAAGGGTGTTTGGTTTTGTGCAATTAGAAAGTTGGCAACCCTACAGGACCCCCAGAGGGAATGAACAGAACAGGCAATCATCAAGTGATCCATCCCCTGTCACCCATTCCCAGCTTCTGGCAAACAAAGGCTAGGGACACCATCCCTGCCCTTCCTGGCTAATAGCCATTGATGGACCTATCCTCCATGAATTTATTTAGGTTTTTTTTTTTTTAACCCTGTTATAGTCTTGACTTCACAACATCCTCTGGCAAAAAAGTTCCATAGAGATGATCAAATTATTTTCTAGTTTCAATTAAATTTTAAAGTTACCAAAAAGGAAAGAAAAGTAGACAAGTATTGTATGGGATATTTTCCCCCATGTTTGACCAACTTTAGGGATGGCTTAAATTATTCAAATTGCAGAATTTTGAATTTCCACATTTTCTAAACACCAAAAAAAACCTCTTCAAAAATCACTGTGAAAATTTTGGCCCTTCCCCACTCTGCCAACCAGCTCTATTAAATATCACATCAAGGCAAATCTGTGAGTTCTCCTAACCAAGAGCAACACTGTTCCCAAAGTCTGAGGTTTATTTCAGAACCCAGGTGTACATGTAGTGCCAGTGGCACAAAATAGAAACAAAATGTTATGTCTTACTTCAGATATACCAGACTAGCAGGCCAGACTCCTGCAGGAAAGAGAAAGCTTAATGTGACATTTTCACATAGGGAATAAACAGGCATGTACTAGAGACTATACTGAAACTTTTTGTTATCTGCAGTAAGACATCTGTTTTAAAGGAGAAGAGTGAGGGAAGTTATAATAGAGGTATGTAAATTAATTAATTTTATAGACAGCCAATGGGTGCCACTATTTGTCCTTGGTAAAATTTTCAAAAACACCTAGCTGACTTAGGAGTCTAAGTCCCAATAACTTTCAATTAGGCTCCTAAATCCATGTCACTTTTGAAAATGAGACTTAGGATCAGATTTTTAAAAGGAGTTAGGCACCTTACTCACTTGAAAAAATCTAGATTTTAGACACTTTAGAAATTTTTATCTCATGTTCCTTAATAAGAAATAATGGGGACTCTCTCTCTAATGGGTAGAATCCTTCAACTGGAAGAAACATTCTAAGACAGTCCAGAATACTGTATTTGCCAGTTGGAGTTTTTAACCTTTTGGCATAATCAGCTCCTTTTTTCACTGCTGGAGTTAGGATACTGATCCCTAACTAGAAACTTGGTCTCTTCCATACGGCATCTCCTAATTCTCTTCCTAAGAAAATTTCATAAAGCAGGTTGCATTGCTTTGCTGTAAGCTAATGAAACATAGTAGGAAACATGAGTCATTTCATTATGGATGTACTGTATGCATGTACAGATAGCGTCACTCCTGGACTGCTTAAAAGGGCTATTCTAAGACTATATGCATCATAAGAATCTAGACACATCCTAAAAAAAAATATTTTTGCTTTCAATATTAATTTTATGCAAATCAGAACTCTTTGTTCTCTCTTCAGTCAACACTACATGTCTCTCTTCTAAGGGGATTGAGCACTCTAAGGCGATGTATTTTATACCCAGGAAAGGGTCATTTGGAAAAGCCAGCGGTACTCAGAAAATGCTAGTGTTCAAAGTAATGCCTTCCGTGGATGATCGAATTTCCTCTGAAGATATAATTGTCATCATTTGATATCCTGCTGGAAAGCTTTGATAGGGTGGATTTTCTGTGGAACCAGACAGAGCTGGAATAATCTCTTCCCTGCTCAGCCAGTTTTGATTAAGTTTATTCAAAATTAATCATGTATTATTTTATAACTCAGCTCAAGGATTTTTTATTAACTAATACTCTAACCACAGCAGAATTGGGGGGAAAGGGAAATGAATGCTGAGCTTGAACATAGCAAGAACCAACAAAAATAATAATATTAAATGTGTTCCAGGCCACACACTCTGTGTCACAGCAGAAACTGGAAGGTAACATGTTCTGGCTCTCAGCTCCACATACAGCCAACTAGACTAAGCTGTGCACATTGTGGATCCTATTTCCTTACATTCTTCTTCGTGCCCTCTTTGCTCAGACCAAATCATTCATTTGAAGTCTGCCTTTGTAGCTTCTTTCATGTGGTGTTGAATGTCTGGATCCCTCCTGACTTTCCCTAATACACCATCACCCACTCTTCTGTTAAGTCCTTCTTAATGACTAAGTTCTTCAGAGTGGACTATACACTACAGCAAATTTTATTTGATGTAAATATACATGTGCATGTATATTGCTGAGAGAGAGGGAGGCCCCTTAAAACACTCAGAAAGATGCTCCAACATTACAATGATGGGCATGATAAAATAACTTGAATAGAATACTACCAGGTGATCCCTTCATCCTTGTGCAGCTACCCAGCTAACTCCTCCTTTCATCATTGCCTCCTGAGCCTTAAAAGGTGAGTTTTTGGAGGCATCTTCCTTAGATTTGTAAAGTGCCTTGATATACAAGGAATAATAATATGGCTGAGAAAATAATGGTTAAAGTTTTCAAAAGCACCTATGTGAATCACTAAGACCCATTATCTCAGCTGCACAATGTGTATGCTGCCACATACCCTGATCAATTTGCTGCTAGGCTCGCACACATGAGCACATTTGCTTTTTATCCAGACATGAGATTATAGTCTAAAATTCCTCATATTTAAAATCAAAATTCTGGACAATTAAATCAAGGAATGCGATCCTCTTTAGGAAAACTGATTGCTGAGTCAAGCATTCTTGAGCATGGCTAACACTTATAAGCATTTATGGGTGAGTGCACCTGTTTATTTCAAACACTCAGAGGTTTAGTTATGTTATGAACAAATCTTTTACCCACTAAAAATAATTTCTGGAACAACAGAATATCCACACTGTTTGGAAGGATTATAAAATTCTGTAGGTTGTTGAACTATGCTCAACTTACATGAAATTATAAAAAGAAATGAAGAAAAAACAGAAAACTTCCATATTTCAGTTGGAATTACTGATGGAATTCTGATGCACTGTTCTGATTAAACCAGTGACCTTTACATGACAAGGATTCACTCTACACGCGGGTGAGCAGCAGACAGTTCATAATTTCAAAATGCATTTGCTTTTTAATTTTTACTACTATTAAAATAGCTCTCTCTGAGTTTGGAAACACTTTAATGATTAGCACTTGATTCTGTGGTCAACTCACTATCCTTCACGGGTACTTCTTTTCCCTTCATTGCTTTAAAAAGTCTTTTGTTAGATAAAATGTGTTCACATTCCAATTTACTTTGACATTAAGTTTTATTATGTTATATACTTGGGAGTTATTTACTAGATAAAAAATGAAGCAAATTGACAGCAAGGCAAGAAGCTTTAAATTCAGTTAGGGAATCTCCAGCAGCACAGTTCTTACCAGACATCATTCTTGCCCTGTTATCGGTGACAAGACCCATAGATTCATGTGACACCTTAAATACTACCATTTTACTGTAACTGATCTTGGCAACAACCGCTCAGTTTTCATTTTTATATTCTCTTTCTTTACAACAAAATCTGCAGACACTTAAGAAAACCACAAGATCCGTGCTTTGCAGTACTTTAATGTATCAAGGTAATACTACTAACGCCCAAGCTCCAGTTGCTAACTATGTTCCAATTAACTAAATGAATCACAAACCAATTTGGTTTCTACAAACCCTTAAGTTTACTTTGTTTTTTCACCGTTCGGCTGAGGAAACATGGTATTAAATCCAGACCCAGATGTCCTCCCTTGTGTGTTACAAATTTCTGCAGACTTGCACATGAGGAAAGGCTTAGGCGTAATGCTCATGAAAGTCAGAAGTTTATTATCTAAACTGGATATTATTAAAATTGGGATTAAAATGGTCTCAACAGATGTTTTGCTTTTGTGAAACCTGGCTGATAGGAGTGACACTGAGCTAGGGTTATGCATCAGCTTCTTGATTTTTATTTTGATCAAAAATTGATAGTTCTTTGGCTTTAAATATTTAAGAAGGGTTGAATAAACTATGATAGGTGTTTTGGAAAGATTATTCTGATTTTACTGACCACATTTTTATAAGCTTTGCTATTTGTAAGATATATTATTTTTAGAATGATTTTCAGATAATTGTGCAGGGTGATGCTTAGATTTTCATTTGATATTTTTCCACATTATATTATACTGATCCAAAATTCAGAGAGACAGTCGCGGTGACAACAAATCTGACAAAGAACCTCTGAGCGATGCCATCTGTGTTGAGAATCTCAGATGTTCAGCCATACTAAGGTCAGTGCAGAGGCACAATTTAGCTCGCAGCATTCTTAACAATGGAATTAAACTGCCTGGATTAGGTGGATACTTTCCTTTAGCCTGACCTATCGCAAGATACCAGGAAAACTTCCTGGGTAGGACGGATCAGCACTGGGAATTTCAACACTGATTTCGTTTTTACCCTCCCATTCCGCCCCACAGTGGCAATGGTCTAAAGCATAATGAAAAGTATTGATCAGCAGTTTTCAGAAACATGAGCAATAGTGAATGAGCAAAAAATCAATTTATAATGTTCCTTATACCAGTGACCCAACTTGAAAGCTAAAATATATCTTAGCTTTGATTGAAAAACAGGTACTAAATTGCTGGTTTCCCTAGCTACCTTTTAGAATAATCAAACAACCTGCAAGCCAGGTTGCTGGCCTCTGAATCTAATTCTGGAACTGTTGCTTCAACCCCCACAGGTTATTTGACCTTCTCTGTGCACCCAATGGCCCTCATTAGGCATTCTGCCACACTGGTTTGGAGGAACCTGTGACCGTTTCTATGGCTCTCTGTGTTTTGAATGACCATCACCGTGCTGTACCTCCTCTGAGCTCAGATTTCCCCTAAACTGCCAGGTAGCTACAGCCCTCAGATAACTTATGTGTATTCTGAGAGGTTTTTGTTGTTGACAATTTGATAGTACAGAGATAAGTATAACACAAAAATGTAATAAACAAATAGCCCTGTACAGCAACGAAGGGTAGTAGAAAGGAGTGCTAGAATAACACTGAAAAAGTTGAAGAACAAGGACATGGGAACTACTTCTACTAAAGTCAGAGTAAAAACTCCCATTGATTTCAAAGGCTAAAGATGTAATTCAGATTCCAGATAAGGTGCCCAGATCCTATTGTGATAGGAACTAAACCTGTAACTGTTGGACAGACCAATCACAAATATTCACAGAAAACTAACCTGTTAAACGAATATGTACAAAGACAGATTTGGTAACTTCAAAAATGTTCCCAATCTATTAAGTGGGGGCAACTTATGGCACGCATGCCAAAGGCAGCACTTGAGCTGATTTTCAGTGACACTCACACTGCTCAGGTCCTGGCCACCAGTCTGGGGGGCTATCCATCTTAATTTAAAATGTTTAAGAAGTTTCATTTAAAATTAAAAACCTTATTTACTTTACATACAACAATAGTTTAGTTATATATTATAGACTTATAGAAAGAGACCTTCTAAAAACATTATTACTGGCCCGTGAAACCTTAAATTAGAGTGAATAAATGAAGACTCGGCACACCAGTTCTGAAGGTTGCCAACACCTGTATTAGCTGCTTGAATGCTACCTAATAAACAAAAGATGCAAAATTCACCTCCAGTTTCTCATAGTATACTTGTTATGATCTCTTCTAACTGCTCTTCCCACATACAATCTGTAGTGCCATTCTCCAGTCTAGAGTGTCTTTGTGAAGTGTGGTAAACCAGTCCCAGCTCTGGCCGAGGCTGTAGGTGTTAGCTAAGAACTGAGAAACTCATAGCTGGAAGCCAAACCAGCTCACCTATATAGTAGTTTTGTCTTACGTATTAGTCTTATAAGAATATATTTAGTGTTTATACTCCACTAAATGCTTGGAGGTTGCTGCTTGTGTTCGATAAAAGGGGCCCCCTGCAATAAATTCCTCATTCCTCCTGGCCTTGCTAAACTCCCTTATCTTGTTTAAATATTTTTTGCCTTGTTCCCCCCCCGCCCCCCCGTTTCTTCTCTGCTTGATTGAGTAAGCAGTTTGTGCAAGGTCAGCCTGAGATGATACAGGAGACATACCCAGTGATTTTCCTTTGTCTGTCTTAAACCTATAAATACTGATGTGAGCGTCTAATAAAGCTGCCACATGCTTCTGAAGCTACTAGCCTGAGGGGGATGTGTGCCCTTTGATCAAAGCTGTTTGGCCTCAGTGTGTTTCTCACATGGCCTCTGGCAGTTTCGAGCTATAGCCCAACTCCGCACTACCCGAGTGTTGGAACGGTGAGTAGGACAAGCTGATTTTTACCTAACACTTGCATTAATCTCACTTGTAATGCCTGTATTCTACGCTAAAAGGTCAAATATAAATTTGTTTTATAATTGTAAAAATGCCTGCTCTGAACTTGTAAACTCAGATGGGAAGAGTATCCCTCTCCGCTTTTCCAGCAGGGCTATCAAAATTTAAATGGGCCATTATAAGACAAAAGCTTTCTTGATTGTCCCATCCCTATGCAGAAATACACACAGAAGGCCTTGTCCCATCAGTCTGAATGCTGGAAGAGAGATATAAAAATAGGTAACATGAAAATTTTTCACCTCTTTCCTGTTTGGACTCTCACAAGGGCTGGAGCTAAGAAACAAAAAGCAGAGATTCCCTAGGTTGACCTGGGTTAAGCCTGAAAAAGGCATTCAGTGGTGACAGATTACTACACCTGTCACCTTTTGAATCATAGAGAAACTCATTTGTGCATATATGTTTGCTTTAACCTGTAAATAACTCTCTTAATTCCTTTTCCCAGTTAATAAACTTTTAGTTAATTTATTCCAGGACTGGCTAGAGGTGTTTTATTTGGTATAAGACAGTGGTTCTCAAACTTTTGTATTGGTGAACCTGTTCACACAGCAACCTCTGACAGAGCCTCCCCCCACCCCTTACAAACTAAAAACACTTTTTAAATATTTAACACTATTATAAATGCTAGAGGCAAAGAAGGATTTGGGAGTGTAGGCTGACACCTCATGACCTCCCACGTAATAATCTTATGACCTCCTGAGGGGTCATGACCCCCAGTTTGAGAATCCCTGGTATAACATCTAAGATACAAATTGGTCTGGTGTAAGTGACTGGTCTCTTGGGGCTGGAAGCAACCTGAATATTTTGTGAGTTTTGGTGTAAGTGATAGGCTGGAGAGCTCAAGGGAAGTGTCTGTGATTCCATAGTAAGACTGGTTTCAGAGTAGTAGCTGTGTTAGTCTGTATCAGCAAAAAGAATGAGGAGTATTTGTGGCACCTTACAGACTACCAAATTTATTTGGGCATAAGCTTACGCAGGCTAAAACCCACTTCTTCAGGTGCATGATGTGAAAGATACAGTAGGAAGATATATATATATATACACACACACATACACACACACACAGACACACACACACACAAGAGAGAGAACATGAAAAGATAGGGGTTTTCACACCAATTCTAAGAGACTAATCAATTATGATGGGCTATTGTCAGCAGGAGAAGAAAAACTTGTGTGGTGATAATCAGGATTGCTCATTTCAAATAGTTGACAAGAAGGTGTGAGTAACAGTAGGGGAAAACTTAGCATGGGGAAATAGTTTTCAGTTTGTGTAATGACCCAGCCACTCCCAGTCTTTATTCAAGCCTAATTTAATGGTGTCCAGTTTGCAAATTAATTCCAGTTCTGCCATTTCTCATTGGAATCTGTTTTTGAAATTTTTTTTGTTCAAGAATTGCCACTTTTAGGTCTGTTATTGAGTGACCAGAAAGACTGAACTATTCTCCTACTGGTTTTGACTGTTATAATTCCTGATGTCAGATTTGTGTCCATTTATTCTTTTGCATAGAGACTGCCCAGTTGGCCAATGTACATGGCAGAGAGGCATTGCTGGCACATGATGGTATATATCACATTGGTAGATGTGCAAGTGAATGAGCCCCTGATGGCATGGCTGATTTGATTAGGTCCTGTGATGGTGTCATTGAATAAGTCATTGTGTTGGGTTAATCTAATTATAGAACATACCACCCATTTCAATATGATATTTCAGCCACCATTGCCCTTCTTCAGAAGCAGTATGATTTATGTGGAAGACAACTTATAATTTAACGTTCATGGTCTCTAGCAAATGGAAGTGGATCCTGACATCTTCAGGATCTCTTGTGAGAAAGAGTTCCCCTGCACAGTTTCCCAGTAATATACCAGATAAGTGTGAGCGCAGATCATGTATAGCTATATATTCTCACAAACGTGTGTCTTAAATGAAAATAAAAATCACTACAGAAAAACGTGCATGAGTTTTCTCAAATGAAAGCACAAAAGATGGCCATCAGCAAATCAAAATTCAGAGAGCTCTAAAACAGCTGTGTGATGATTCTGCCATACTGACAGACGGTGCAGCTTGAGAAATCTTCAAACAGCTTCACATCTGTCCTCTGGTTACATATGAGGAGTAAGAATGCAGTGATGTGCTGAAGCCAATTTCAACTCACCTCACCACAGATTCTTTATGCATTACATATTTAACACATTTTCAATAAAAATAATCAGCCTCCCCCTAAATCCAGCTATTTTAAATACTAATACCAATTTTAAAAGCGTGTACCACATTTTAGATTCTTGTTTTTAAACTCAGGGTTGCTCACTACCTCTTGGAGCATTTGTTCCTTCCATTTCTTTGCTTGCTGTCTCTTTTTACACCCCAGACTGACGTAATTAAACCAACCTAATTAGCTAGAATAGACCAGGCTTCAGCATAGGTGCTGGCACTAGAGGTACTACTGCACCCCCTGGCTAGAAGTAGTAATGACCACTCAGATTAGGATGTCCAAGTGTCCAGTTTTTGACTAGAACACCCGGTTGAAAACAGATCCTGGCAGCTCCGGTCAGCACCGCTGACAGGGCCATTAGAAGTCTGGTCAGTGGTGATGCAGAGCTAAGGTTGGCTCGTCCCTACCTGTCCTGGCACCACGCTGCGTTCCAGAAGCAGCCAGCAGGTCCGGCGCCTAGGCTGGGGAGCCACAGGTCTCTGTGCACTGACAATGACCTGAGCACCAGCGCTGCACTCCTTGAGACTCCCCCAAACCTGGATCCCACTCCTGCACCCCAAACCCCTCATCCCTGGCCCCATCCCAGAGCCTGCATCCCCAGGCAGAGCCCTCATCTCCCTGGCACTCCAACCCGCTGCCCCAGCCCAGAGTCCCCTCCCACACTCTGAACCCTTCTGTCCCACCCCCGAGCCTGGAGCCCCCTCCTACAGCCTTAACTCTTTATTTCCAGCCTCACCCCAGAGCCCACACCCCAGATGGAGCCCTCACACCCTCCCACACCCCAACCTCTGTCCGAGCCCAGTGAAAGTGAATGAGGGGAGAAAAAGTCACTGATGAAGAGGGAATATTGTGAGCGGGGGGCAGGGCCTTCGGGGAGGGGGCATGGCCTCAGAAGAGGGGCAGAGCTAGGGTGTTCGGTTTTGTGCAATTAAAACGTAGGCAATCCTAAGCCAGATTCATCGTTTCCACCTTGAGCACCCCCCTATAAAAATTGTTCCAGCACCACTGAACCTCAGTTTATCACTGTCCCATTTCCCTCAGCCCCTTTGTCTTTAAGCCCCTTGAAAAAGTGGTCTGTTCCCATACCTTTGAACTCCTTTCTTTTAACACTCTCCTCAATCTTCCCGCAATCTGACTTCCTTCGACTGCACTGTACGGAAACTGCTCTCATCAAAGTTACTTAAGACTTCTCCCTCAACAGTACTCTCTGTGCTAATTCTCTTTGATCCATCTACTACCTTTGACACTGTTCACTACTCCCTCCTCCTCCTTCTCTCCTTTCTGAGCTTCTAAGACAGAATGTTCCTGTGGTTCTTTTCTAACTCCTTTGACTGCTCCCTTATGTCCTTTGGAGACACTGCCTCCTCCCACTTTGGACAAATGTCCCTAGAGCTCTGTATGCAGACCTCTCTTTCTCTCCCACCACTCATTTCCACACTCCAGATCAGCATCATCTCTTTCTCTCCCACAAACTGAGCTATCACCTCTACACTGGGAACTCACAAATCTGCCTACCTATCCCTCACCTATCCACCGCCGATATCACCTCATTTGTGTCTTGCTAATTTATGACTAAAACTTTGTTTAAAATGTTCCTTTTATGGGTCCCCCTCACCCACTGTAATGAGCACAGTCTGGACACAGCCCAGGAATCAGGCTCTCTGCATCAGATAGGTACTACAGTTCTAATTTGAAGGGTGAACACACAAAATTCTATTTTTTAAAATTCCTGCTTTATATTTTGTAAATCAAATGCGCAAAGGACTGGCCATAAAACCTCAAATCTCCTAACAATAGGCCTGGTCCTCCTCTTATTTATGCTGAATTTACTCCTTACTTGCATCACTATAATGGTCCCTTATCTTCATATTGTAAGATGAATATACAGGATTTGGATAAAGTAGTACCAGCCTTTCAATTCTATTTTTCTCTATCATATTGTATTACTATTTTTGGAATGCCCCAAAGTGAATGTCAAAACTGGTAACATATTAACTGTATTTCTACTTTATTGCCAAACATGCGAACTGACAAAGAAAAACTTCACAGAACCCTCATCTGTCCTATTGAGATTGGCTAAATTCAATTAAAGATAAAAAAGAAGCAAAAAAATAAATGATTAAATTGCCTGCAGGTCCCCTTTACTAAAGATTGTCCACTGGTATAAAGCTTTCCATATTAAGCTTTTATTGCATCACAAATCCAAAACAATAAACTTAATCATCATCCTGGCCCCCCCCAAAAAAAGTGAGAAAGAAAGAAATGCCACTAGAAAATTGGGTCTTTCCCTCCTTCTGTTATGTAAGCATATAATACCATAAAATTACATAGTGCAATACAAAGAATACATGCACTGAATAATTAATAGAGTATTGCTCTGAAAAGTTTACATTCTAAAGATGTGGCCTGGAATATTACAAAGCAACACAGAGCAGAAAAGATACAGTTTTGTATGGGTGGCCTTACAAACCCCTGCTGAGACTGGAGTTGTTGTGTTATCATCAACCAGCAAGTCAGTTTGTCCATCCACGTACTCATCTAAGATATTGCCTATCACTTCGTTATCTTTGTTCGTCCCCACTCCAATTACTGCCAGCGCTCCACTATGTAATGAAAGAAACTACGTAATGAAAGAAAGAATTAAGTAATCGATTTGCAAACATCTAGAAGATAATGAGGTGATAAGTAACAGTCAGCATGGATTTGTCAAGAACAAATTGTGCCAAACCAACCTGATTTCTTTCTTTGACAGAGTAACAAGCCTTGTGGATGGAGGGGAAGAGGAAGATGTAGTATATTTTGACTTTAGCAAGGCTTTTGATACTATCTTGCACAACCTAAGAAATTAGGGAAATGCAACCTCAATGGGGCTTCTATAAGGTGGGTACATAACTGGTTGGAAAATCATTCCCAGACAGTAGTTATCGGTGGTTCACAGTCATGCTGGAAGGGCATAACGAGTGGGATTCCACAGGGATCAGTTCTGGGTCTGGTTCTGTTCAATATCTCCATCAATGATTTAGATAATGGCATAGAGACTACACTTATAAAGTTTGCGGCAATATCAAGTTGGGAGGAGTTGCAAGTGCTTTGGAGGATAGAATTAAAATTCAAAATGATCTGGACAAACTGGAGAAATTGTCTGAAGTAAATAGGATGAAATTTAATATGGACAAATGCAAAGTACTCCAGTTTGCATGTCTGGCAATATTAGGAAGGAAAAATCAGTTGCACACATACAAAATGAGAAATGACTGCCTAGGAAGGAGTATTGCGGAAAGGAGATCTGGGGGTCATATTATATCACAAGCTAAATAAGAGGCAACAGTGTAACGCTGATGCAAAAAAGGAAACATTCTTGGATGTATTAGCAGGAGTATTGTAAACAAGACACAAAAAGTAATTCTTCCACTCTACTCCATGCTGATTAAGCCTCAACTCAAGTATTGTGTCCAGTTCTGGGCGCCACATTTCAGGAAAGATGTGGACAAACTGGAGAAAGACCAGAAAAGAGCAACAAAAATGGTTAAAGGTCTAGAAAAACATGACCTATAAGGGAAGATTGAAAAAAGTGTTTAATCTGGAGAAGAGAAGATTGAGAGGGGACATGATAACAGCTTTCAAGTACATAAAAGGTTGTTACAAGGAGGGGGGAAAAAATGTTCTTCTTAACTTCTGAGGATAGGACAAGAAGCAATGGGCTTACATTGCAGCAAGGGTGGTTTAGATTGGACATTAGGAAAAACTTCCTGTCAGAGTGGTTAAGCACTGGAATAAATTGCCTAGGGAGGTTGTGGAATCTCCATCACTGAAGTTTTTTAAGAACAGGCTGGATAAACACCTATGAGGGATGGTCTAGATAATACTTAATCCTGCCTTGAGTGCAGGAGACTGGACTAGATGACCTCTTGAGGTCCCTTAATGTTCTGTGATTCGATGATTCCATGAAATTTTGAGTCAACATCTCCCTGATAGGGCAGTAGCAACGTCTCCAATGAATTGCTTTAGTTAACAATGGTATTTAAAGCACTCCAATTTTGGGGGCTTACCATATTATACAAAATAGGGATTAAGGACATCTCCATTGTGTGCCAGGACACAATCAATCAAAATGATGTATGAGGGCTCAGAACAGTGGCAGATGAACTTAGAGGTCATCTTGAAGATGGTGGAAAAGGAGGCAAGCCAGCCAATGTGGAAGAAGCAGCAGCAGCTCAGAAGCTACCAAGCCTCTCACAAACCCAGTAACAAGCACCCCCATCCTCCAATATAACCCTACTCTAGTTTGTCAAACTCCCTCACAGCTTGTACCCCAACATAACCTAAGAATAAAGTATATTTATTCATTCCTGCCCCATTATGAATCAAGTTGAAGTTAGCGTCTATTTCAGAGTGCCTAGTACAATAGGGCCTCAATTTCCTTAGGCACTTTTGTAATGTAAATATTAGATAAATAAATAATAATGATAATCCAAATTAGTGCCATATATCTGGGATGGATCTGAGCCCCTTTAGCCCTTAAATCACCTGACTGTCCTTATTTAGTGCATCACTACAATGAGCCTTATATAAGCCTCTCTTATATAAGGTTGCACCATCCATCAAATATAATCAGAATCCCATTAACTTTGCAGAAAACTGGCACTACGTTATGTGCCAGGGTCCCCCGACATATGAAGCAGAGCTGCACAGATTCTCAGAAACAGGGAATTATGCAGCAATAACTATACACAGCATCATCATTCAATAAGCTTTCATTTTAGTAAAATAACTCTAAAAATGCACGATAGAATACAAATATGCCTCTAATGGATATTATATTCAAGTAAAACAAAATGACATTTTATGGACTCCAGATACTGAGAAGAAGTATACAAGAGTGAATTAATTTTAATGCTTAGGCATTCATTCAGAGCTCCTACTCAGTGCATGTATCCACAGAGCAGCTGTCGAGAAGAAAGTCGGTCCAAGGGTTAGGGTGATCACTTGGAAAGCCTGGGTTTACTTCCCTACCCAACCACAAATTTCCTCTCCGACTTTGGGAAAGTCACTTAGGCATGAATGGACAAAAAACTAGGGACATGCCTAAGCCCTAGTTCTGGGACCACTGCAATGCACAAAACTCCTGCTGAACCTTGTAGGCCTCTAAACTCCACTGGCACAGAGCATATGCAGTAAAATTTCCTCAGACACACTGCTGCTTCCCACTTGGTGCTCAGATGCCTATCATCCACCTAAACCCAAGAGTAATACACATCAGGGCAAGATAAGCATTTGGTTACCTAAGTTGCATGTGGGGCCGGATCCAGTAGTTGTCCTCTGAGGACACTTACTAGATCAGGCCCCTTAGGCAAGTTCATAGAAAATTGCTGGGGAAAGGGTGTGGGAAGAAGGACCATGGAGGAGGAGGAGAACCTTTCTCATAGCTTTTAGCTCAGTGAGTAAGATACTGGGATTTGTTTGTGCGCTCTCTCTCACTCTCAAAGAGTCAATCGGGAGAGAGAGCCCCAGAATGAGACTGCTTCTATAGCCTGGTGGTTAACGCACACACTCATCTGGGAGGTAATGAGACACCCAGGATCCAGTTCCCCCACTCCAATGATTCTTTAATTATTTATCCAATGTGGGAACAGCTTCAACAGGAGGAGAGACGGAGATAGCCCCACATCAGAATATCTGATGTATAACCCAATGGTGACAGAGCTGAAAGGTTCCTGGTCTAATCCCTTTTCACCATCAGGTGGATCAGGGACTTGACTTGCAGGGGTCACCCACATTCCAGGTCACTACCCTAACCACTGGGCTAAACGTTAAGAAGAGGTGCGCCTCCTAGCTAAAATGGCATAGGCCCCTGCTGCCAAGGGAGGGTTTGCAGCTGAGAATTCCAAGCAGAGATAGGTGTCTCCTTGCAGCCTGGACTTAGGCACCTATCTCCAAGACAAAGGAGGGTTTAGCACCCCCACCTCTGGTCAGCATCTCCCATTGCCTAGCTTAAGCAGTTCCCTACCTTGTGTACTCACTTTTGTGAAGCCAGTCTCAGGTGACTATCTTTCCTCATTCCTTTGTACAAAGAACCTACGCACTTAATTCAGCTTTTGAATCACAGTGATTTTCTAGGAGCCTAGAAGTTCAGCATTATGATGCAAAGAGTCATAACAACAAAGTCCTTTTGTGCATTCACATCTTGTCTCCCTCCAGCCTCAGTTCCCCCTTTGTGACATGGACTTAACAGCACTTCCTTTCATAGGTGCTGGAACTAGGGATGCTGGGGGTGTTACTGCACCACCTGGCTTGAAGTGGTTTCCATTATACACAGGGTTTACAGTTTGGTTTAATTGCTCTCAGCATCCCGCCTAAAAAACTGTTCCAGCACCTCAGCTTCCCTACTTTTTGGGGGGGAGGAGGGGGATGGGAATGCCATGAAGATAAATACATTAAAGATTATGTGGCACTCAGATATTTCAGTAATGTTTATAGATAAACTTTTAGCTTTAATGAGAACTGGATCAGCCCTAGGTGTGCACACTCCCATGAGATTTAAGAGAGCCACAAAACAAGCACCTCTTCCTGCACAGGTTCCCCAAAAGGCAGTGTTTTATCTCCTTTCACACTTATTCTCTGGAATTGTGAAATTTATTTCCTCTTGCCTCTCTGGTTTTGTCCTTTAAGGGCTCTAAACTCCTTCTTGCATGGAAAACAGAAAAACACAGTGATAGAAAAGGAGGACAAAATGTTGGGTTGACAAGGTGAGGATCTTGAAAAAAGCTATTTTTAAAAAAGCATTCATGCAATATATAAAGAAATTTGATACATAATCACTCATATATAACATGGTGCTTTATGTTTTAAGATTAGTTATATTTAATTTGTGAGATTCAAATGTTAGATTTTGATTTTAGATTAGATACTTTGCATTGTAAACATCTCAACCTGTGTGTGAAATGCAGTTAAAATGTAGATTGGGATTAATGCAACAGGAGGAAACAGGGATGCAAGAAGGCATAATTACAAAGTCAGCATTAATGTACATATCCAATTTTGGAATTAAAATTATTGAACTGGAAACACTAAAGTCCTTGAGGTTACTCTGAATTATATCAGTATAACTGGGAACAAGTCTCCCAAATTTTATACAGTACCTATTGTGTCCTAGTAAACAATATTTTCCTAATGGAAGAACTGCTTGGTTGAATTATGAGAGAACTCCTGAAATTAAACTTTAAAATATTGCTAAGAGGATAGAACCATGAAAAAAACAAGATATAAGATGGCTGTCCTCCATGTCTTAGTATCAGATCACATCCTAATAATCAGATACTTAAATATAAAAGAAAACACTAACACACAAATCTAATAAAGAGACAGCCATCTAGTGTGGCTGCAATTCAACTCACTGATGCTCTGCCGTACAGCTGACACTGGTATAAAACTGACTACGAAAATTCTACTCTAGTGAAGAAGACTTGGTCTCAAAAGTGAAATCAAAAGCAACACTAATAAATGAAACACAATAAATACTAATTTGAGGGAAAACTGCACTGTTCATTATTTTCAGCCAGAATTAAAACTTGTTGAAAGGACCAGGAAATATATACATTTAATGGATAGAAGTGAAGTTCTGCATGTGGCAGATTGCATTATTTACAAAACAGTGAATACTTAAAATGTTTTCAAAGTCTAAACTTACAGCATTAGTGAATTTCTGTTAAAAAACACCATTACCTGCAGGCGTGATATTCATTTTTCAGAACCATTAAAGTGTTACCAGAAGAAATAAAGTATTAAAAGGAAAATGTCACTGTTTTGCAAGAAGTAAACAAAGCCTTTCACATAATCGCTTTAACTGTTACCAGCAGAAAACTACTCTTACTGAACAGGCTTTTACATATCATCTATCAACTGTGTAAGAACAAATTACGCAGAATGTAATGTTGCACTGCTATAACTCTTGACACATCTTTCCTTACTGCCACCAACTTCCTTTTTCTTTTAACTTTTTTTTCCCCTTTGTGAGGCATTTTCAAATGAAGATTGGGTTGGGTATGGAAATTCATTTATCATTCACGACAACAAAACATAACAACATACACTTTCCTACACGTCTCCAAGAGAGCTGAACAAAATCAGAATGCTCATTCAGCAGCTTCTCGAGTGGTCATTGATCTTTTTAGAATTTAAGCTTGGGGGGGGGGGGGTGGAGGAGAGAGAGAATTCGTAGCAAGTACTGTTGCAAAAGAAATCCTTCTGGCTATGAAATGATACAACATATTCTTACTGAATCACTCAGCCTGAAACGACAGACCTCATTCTCCTCTCATTTACACAGGCATAGATCAGGACTGGAGTAACTATTAATGCCACTGCAGTTACACTAGTGTAAAGCTTGTGCAATGGAGGAGTACTTTAGAACATTAAACAGGGGCAATCCAGCAAATGACTCCATGTGAGCCAATTCAGTGCTTCCATTCCCTGCCTACTAGATTTGTGAGCCTCTTTGGATAATGCCTTATGCTAGATACCATCTTTGCAAACCCTTTCCCCATCCCCCTGCCAATCAAATATAAGGATGTAATCCTGAAACATGAAACTGAATGGGAGTTTTGCTATTAACTTCAATGGATGTGGAAATCCGTCTCTAAATGCACAACTCTGCATATGTATTCCCTTCCCAAATGACAATGATTTTTTTACATCAGACAGGAAGTAAAATATCACACAAGGAGAACAACCAAATGTGTACAAAGTGCATGGAACACAATACTGTGCTTAAAAATCTTATAAAATGCAGTGAAATCCTCATAAATGTTTACTCAAAGTAAATAAACAATGCAGCAGTAAAGGAACAGACAGAAATCTAAGTACTGGATTTCTTTTTTTTAGGATTCAACCTTCTTCTCTTGTTATTTTGTCAGTGCTTTAGGTAGTTGGCTGCATAACAGCAGCAGAATGCCAAGTGCCTTGTTGCTGCCTTAAAATACAAGGTATTAAGTCAACATCTGTCAATCATGGTCTTTGACCCAATTGTGACAAGAATCTTAATTGGATTTTCTACAGTAGCAAGATAAAATTATGGATTGCAAAGGTTACAATGAAAAACAAAATGTCCTCCTTCCTTATTAAATTGGTTACAGTTAAATGACTACGGGGAAGTACACAATATAAGACCAGTTAGGCCCAAATCCCATTTGCCTTAGTCAGCAGACACACCCCAGTGAAACGCATGGATTATGACACAAGGTTTCCTGGCACTGTTTCATGTCCTACTGCTCTATGGACATTTTTCACACTGGATAGTAGGCTACCTCCAGAAATATTCTTGTTTCCATGTGAAACGCTACAGCTGCACTGCTATGGCGCTTAAGTGTAGACATTGCCTATACCAACAGGAGGGGCTCTCCCATCAGTGTATGTAATCTTCCTCCTCAAGAGGTGATAGCTAGGCCAACAGAAGAATTCTTCCATCGACCTAGCACTGTTTACACCAGGGGTTAGATCGGCTGAACTACATTGTCCCACTGTGTGGATTTTTTCACACCTTTGAGCAACATAGCTGGGTTGCCCTAATGTTTTAGTGTAGACTAGGCCTAAGTAAAGATTTAATGCCAATAGCTCAAAACATTTGCAGAAGATATCAGTTTCCTGCTGCTACATAAATGCTAATGTAAAGCAGAGACATTTATTGAAAATATTGATACCGTTACAATGACATTATTTCCATTACATCAAATACATTTAATCGTTGTATCGGATGGATGCTGTTGCAGTATCATGAGACTATATCAAGAGTGCAAGAGTGTATATGCTCAAATCTGATTGGCTTATGAAACAAATGTATTGCATACTTCAGTGAGTAAGGGAATAGCTTCATAAAGCAAGCTGCACTTTTAAGAGCTAGTTTCTTTTACTCACTGTCACTGAAAAATGGTCAACGATGTAGCAGTCTAATTGCAGTCTAAACATTTACAAAAGCGCCAATCACTCCAGTATTAAGTGCTTAGAAATATGTAAAACTTCCCCAGTGGTGCTAAATTCAGTTCTCTGCCTGTTCTTGATTCAGTTAAAGTCTTTTATTATTGAGAGTCAGACCATGTTTTCTGTGTCTTATAGAATGCCCTAAAAATGGAAGGCTCTTCCTGATGTCCCTTGCAGGGTGTTCCAAGGTCTTAAGCCCGCTATTCAGAAGGCTCTGTTGCCTGCTCCCTCTAGTCTATACTGGGTTATCCTAGATGTAGTGAGCTGTGGTTGGTTCCAGAAGAAGAAGTGAGCTTTGAGGTAATTTAGGCGTAATCTATGAGGGCTTTAGAGATTAGTTCAGGAACCTTAGATTTGATTCATTACAAGCCAAGAAGCCACCAATGTGACTGGCTACCTATGAGATTGTAAAGATATATTTACCATATTACATGATTTGGGGCCATAGTTTCAAAGGAACCTTAACTTGGCTCCAAATTTGGGCTTGCACAAACTGAGTTCCCAATGAGGGGGACTGAATTTGGAGGAAAGAGGAAAGAAATGTTCATTAATTAAAATAAGTAATTAAAACTTAATAGTAGATGACACACTGAGATGGGGAAAACAAATAGAAGTCGAGAAAGGGAGGTAGCCATGAAATTGTAGCCATTGAGCACTGGCATCACAGTCTTTGTTAAAAACAAGTCAAATAAAAGTCAATAAAAGTTAGTAAGTTAATAACAAACAGTAACAAGTTAATAACAAGTCAACTAATAGTCAATAACAGTTAATAACAGCTTACAATTTGTAAGATCATCACACACACACACACACACACACTCTCTCTCTCTCTCTCTCACTTGACAAGCCAAGAAGTTGAATACAAACTCCACTTCCAGTCTCCTAAAAAAAGGAAAAAGCTCATTATGTCAAAAGGTTCACTGGCTTCAACAGGAACTTGCATTCCTCAGGAAACAGATACATCACTTTGCTTTAATGTTCTAATTTACTAAGAAGTCAAGGTCTGAAAACAAACTATAGTTGTAAACCTAATGAAAAGAAGAGGTGAGGAGGACACTGGAAAAAAAGTGCTTGTCCTGACATGTCTGTAGATTTATACAAGTTTCAGGAGAAATCCACTGTAAACAAGAGAGGAAATAAAGGTCAGACATCAGGGTGAATCAGTCTTAGATTTCATTACTAACAATTTTATCTAACCCTTGATGTTGAAAAAATAAGTTCTCTCTGGTCTGTTTCTACTAGTCTATATTGTCTGAACCACAGAGTGTCATCTAGAAGATCCCAAGATACCAGGAAGTGGATGCCAGGTCCCTGCATTCCCAGGCACATGGGGAGGAGGGGCAGTGAGGCTCCATTCACTGCCCTTGCGTCCACAGGCACCGCCCCCACAGCTCCCATTGGTTGTAGTTCCCAGACAATGGAAGCTGCTTAGCAGGCACTTGGGGCACAGGCAGCACGTGAAGCCTCCCTAGTTCTTTCATGTTCCTAGGGGAAGCAGGGACCTGGCACGCGGGACACAGGCAGTACGTGAAGCCTCCCTAGTTCCTTCATGTTCCTAGGGGAAGCAGGGACCTGGCGGCCACTTCCTGGGAGCCATGCAGTGCCAGGGTAGGCAGGGAGCCTGTCTTAGCTCTGAGCCCCTGCTGCGCTGCCGACTGGACTTCTAATGGCCTGGTCAGAGGTACCAACTGGAACCTCTAGGGTCCCTTTTCGACCAGGCATTCCAGTCAAAAAAGGGATGCCTGGTAATCCTATGGAAGATACAAGCTTTCGAGGTGGATGCCTGGTAATCCTATGGAAGATACAAGCTTTCGAGGTGGATGCCTGGTAATCCTATGGAAGATACAAGCTTTCGAGGTGGATGCCTGGTAATCCTATGGAAGATACAAGCTTTCAAGGTACACATACATCTTCTTCAGGTCTGGGGGAATAAACACAAGTTGGGACAGATGTTGAGCAGAAGAGGTAACATGTAGGAGGCAATCACTAGCAGTGAACTGGGAAACTGGGGATTAGATTGTTATGCATACAGGATTTGAAGTGGGCAATTAGGGGTAGTAGACCATGGGTGGTGGTTATCGTAGGCAGGGAAAGGCTCTGCCTTCCCAAACAGCCTGATATGCTCCACCCCAAGGCCCCATCCTGCCTGCTGTTCCCTTTGTGCAGGCAGGCTGCGGGACACACCATGCTACCTATCCTCCCGGTGCTAGCTGCCTGTCTGCCCACTCAACACTGGGGTTGAGAGTGCTCCGGCCGCACCACCTGTCTAGCGCTGGGGCTTGCTCCAGCCATACCACTTGCCCAGCGTTGGGGCTGGCAGCTCAGGTCGGGGGCACCTTCAAGGGCGAGGGAGCAGGCCAGCCAGGGGTCAGGCCAGGCGGTGCAGCCTGAAGGAGGGTGAGGACGTGCTGCCCAGCTCTCTGGGACTGGGGATGCTAGCCTGGGGCAAGGGTCAGCGGCCACAATGGGTGGGGCTGGGTGCACTGGACAGGGGCCAGCAGCCACAACGAGGGCTGGGCTCCAATGGGCGTGGAGGGGGTGGGGCCTCAGGTTGAAGGGGCGGGGCTGGGGGGCTACCCTCCCCAAGCCAGGGGTTCACCCACCACCAATGTAGCAGTGCGGTGTGTTACAAATTGTTGCAATGAACCATATCACCAGCATTCCTGTTAAATCCATGTCTTTTAGTAATTAGCAGAGTTATGAATTTAAGTTCCCATACTTGCCTTCTTAAAAGCATTGTGCAGATTTGTTTTAAGGACCAACATAGCTACAACAACATGCAAATATTTTTACTGTCCAAATCCTTCTTTTTACTTAAAGAGACACAGATATACTGGACTAAATTCAGTGCCAGCTTACACAGGCAGTGGAGTGGAAAGTATATAAGGGAAGAAAGGAAACCCAGCATGTCAACATTTCTGAAGCCCATTAGGGGGATCAGAAACTGGCCAATTCAGCTCAGAAAGCAGTTAGCCATAAACTAGCTAAGCCTTCTTCATAAACGTGTCCATTCTGTAACTCAGATTCCCTGGTATGTGGTTGTACTTACTTGATCCAAGTGGTAACATCCAAAATGGCCTACTACAGTTCATTTTAATTTTCTTAAATCAGCTGGGTTTGAGGCTCTGTTTTACTGAAGCAGATATGTGACTATCACTCCCAGCCTTCAATTAGTTCTTTGTTCACCTAATGTCCCTAAGGTTTATATTTAATTCTCAAACTAATTTGCACCTATGTATTTCTTTCTAGGCAGAAGAGGTATTTTTAGTAATTTAATTTACCTTTTTTGTATTGTCATATAAATGAGAGAGACAGAGATGCTTTCAGAACCTTAAGAGTAAAAAATTTGTCCCTAGCTCCAGTCTCCACCAACAAAGCCAAAAATGTTACATAAAAATAAAATGTTTTTAAAGGAAAAAACTTTGTTTTGTTTATTTAGCTTTGGTTAAGTTAATTTAAAATGGTGAATAATTAAGAGCAAGTCTACATGCTGTAACCCTCACACTCAAATAAACAGGAGTCCCCAGCAACCAATTTATCAATAACTGCTAGCAAGCATCTAGAAGTTAATTATACTAATTTCACACACTAATGACTTTGCAGTGCACCTAAAAGAGCCTACAGCCTCTTTTCTGAAAAGTAAAAAACATTCCACTAGTTACTGCAAGAGTGAATTAGAACAACATTGTGTAACTCCTGTTTATACCTTATCGCAATTGTGGAGTTATATTTGCTTTAAATTCTCATTTAATACGGCAGCTTGTCAAACTATGCTTTCATTAACACTAGATCTAGTTGTATGAGACTTTGCCTGTATTATTTAAGGTCAAAGAGACTGGCTCCATTAAAAAACTCTGGTTCCAATGTAAGGGTACATCCTCACTACCGCGGGCAGCGGTCGATGTTTTAGCGATCGATTTCTCGCATCTTGTGAGGACACGAGAAATCGATCGCTAGCGCTGGCCTCATCAACTCCGGAACTCCAACTACCCCGAGAGGAGTAAGCTGGAGTTGATGGGGGAGTGCGCCGCCGACTGCCGTCGCCGTGAGGACGGGAGGTAAGTCGGCTGCAGATACGCCAACTTCAGCTACGTGATTCACGTAGCTGAAGTTGCTTATCTGCAGTCGATCCCCCGCCCTAGTGAAGACCAGCCCTAAGAGAAGATCAATTCTCATTTTGTAAATGGAAAAAGGCCCATTTGGCAACTAGGCTAGGTACATCAGCAGCCTATCAGAAACAAGTTTTAAAAAGGTAATGCCTCACACAGTATTTGGAGATTCTACTCCAAATAACAAGAAGTAACTACTCATTCCTAAGTAAGTTTTCTTTCTGACATATTCAGATAACAACACTTAAAATAAATTCATGACAGTGTGCTAATTAACGCCCAGACAGTTGCTATCAAAATTCTAGTACTCTGTAAGGGCCTCACTCTGTTTCCATCCACGTTAATTTGAGCTTTACCATTGATTTCAAAAGTAGAGTGATAAGGCCCTTTGCAGACCACTACAGCCATCCACTTAAAGTTGTGTGTAATGCATACCCACAATGAGTATGGCCCAACTCGCTAGGCTCTGTTTGTGGGTTTAGTTCTGTCAGGTATGTAGCATCTACAGTGGACAAGATTCCTCTCTGTGAATTCTACACTACACAGCCAGCAAGCCCAGAGCAAATGCGATACATGTGCCTTGGCATGCAACAGTCATGCAAGATTTGCCAGTTTGCCTACTTTTGTGTACAAGGGATTCATATAAACACTTCAGCCATACCTATGAACCAGCCTGATTGCCATGCCATTCATGATACTCATTCTCCTAAAAAAATCAGTCTTTTAGCTCATGCAAACATAGTAAAATCATTTCTAACTCTCCACTAGCTTCCTGCCCAATCCCCGCCCAATGGCTGCTAAAAGAAAACATGGTAGACTCAGTCCTGGCAGCGCAGTTTCTGGAAGAGAACAGTAAGAAAGGTCCAGCAATATGCATCTTGTGATAAATAAGAAAGTCGCAAAAGGGCAGTTTAAGCTTAAAATAATGCATTTCTGTGAGGTTTCAGGGGTACATGGCCATAGAGAAACCACATTTACATATCAATACCATTCAGGAATATATGACACAAATACCTTATGTTAGTAACCAGAACCTTAATTATGGTCCTCTGGAACAAACATGGCCAGGGGAATCAGACCTAAATCAAATATGGGATCCTGGTTGTGTGCAAGATGTAAAGAAAAAGATGTATATAAGGAAGGTCAGACCAAACGCTAGTTGTGACATCACGATGATAGGAAAGTGGAAACCAGATTGACACTGTCCACTCATGCTCCACTCACTACCCCCTTCAACTTTGTTCTGATGGCCTCCACATGCACAATGCAGGTGTGACAGGTTGGATCCCCCTGTCTGGGGTGCCAACTGATGTCAGGGATTACACTGAGCCTCCCTTCATCAATTAGCATGGGATCCCTCTCCCTGCTTCACTGAATTAGGCTCTCCAACTTCTGGCAGCACACGCACACACACACACAGGTAGGGACACAACCCACTGCAGACACAGATTGAAGTCAGCTCTGTGTGAGAGGACTCCCCTGGCACTCACGTGCACACCCCTTTCGGGGAGATATACCCAAAATAATATTGTTTGAGCTTTATAGAAAAATCTGCACAACACGAGCTCATAAAAATCCACCCCTTTCCTCAATGTGAAGACATATGTGTTCACTCCTTGCCCCCACCACATTAGAAATTGCATAAACTGGGTTATATTATAAACAAGAAATAAGTTTATTAACTACCAGACAGGGCTCGCGCTAGCCATTAGGTGACCTAGGTGGTCGTCTAGGGCAGCAGGCATTGGGGGGTGGCAATTCGGCGGCAACTGCTCCTCACTGATTTTGCCGCCAGCACAATTCGATGGCAGCTCAACGCCACTTCCGCCAGCGGCGGTATTTTGGTGGCAGCTTCTCCGCGGCTTTTTTTTTTTCCTTTGCTACCTAGGGTGTCAAAAAAGCTGGCACCAGTCCTGCTACCAGAGGTGGATTTTAAGAGAATATAAGAGACAACAGACAGAACAAAAGCAGATTACTAAGCAAATGAAACCAAACATACAAATTAAGCTAGTTTCACTAAAGAAATTGGTTACACATAGTATTTCTCACCCTAGATACTGTTGCAGGCATATTACAGACAATCTTGAAAGACAGCTGCACTGGTCTCCCTCTTGAGACCTCAAGTATTATTACTCACAAGCTACATGCTTGGGCTCAACCCTTCTCTCCTCAGTTCAGGTTTTTTTTCCTCCCCAGGTGTATTTTCAGTGTCTCTTAGGCAGAGGAGAACCATGGAAATGTCACTTCCCTGCCTTATGTAGCTCTTGTATTAAGTGGAACCCTTCATCTTCTAGTGGAAAACCACTGGGATCCCAAATTGCGAGGAGGGATATCCAGTACCAGGTGACTTGGACCCATGGCAGTGGCAGCCATTGCTCGCAAGCTGTCTCCTGTGTCCACAGGAAGACTAAGCTCTTTCACAGTTCTATGTCTTTGCTAGTGGCCCATTAGCCCTGTCTGGCTTTTCCATTGTTGTACCCGAAGTGCTGGTTGGGGGTGACACCCAAAATAACATTTGAAATACAGATACACAGAAATATTAACTAACTTCAGATACAGAATGATATAGGCATATAAATCGGATAATCACATGCAGTAAATCATAGCCATGCCAATGATATATCACATGACCCATCTTGCATAAAGTATATCTCAGTTGTGTCATATTTATATCATAAGCATATCTTCATAAAGAATATGGAGTGAAATGTCACAGCAGGAAACCATTTTACCATTTTCTGTGATTGCAATTATATTTGCTTGCTTGTGTCTGAGTACTAAATAATGTTTTCATTATTCATTCATCCATCCATTTGTCTGATTCATGAATCTCATCTCCTATAATAAATTTACTTAGCCACCTCAGTACAAGAACCTGGCATTAGTGACTGGTGCCATCTGAACCTTAAACTTATTGAACACTACAACGGCCATTTATACAGAGATCTAGGAACTTCCTGCAGAGATCTAGGGTCTTCCATTCCCTGTGGATCCCCTGCATCTACAGGAATGAGAGATCTTGTTTCCTGCCCAATCCACTGCCCTGCCCACTTTATGGCTACCAAAATTCTTTGCACTTAGCAAGGACAATTTCCAAAAATCCCTCTACTTTTCAAGACAATATGTCCCAAAAATTTTGGCTCTTCACAGACAAGGTCAGCTCCTAGATTGCTGCACTGGGCAGCACAACATGAGGGGAAGATGAGCAGCCCGCAGTGGTGAAAGAACAGGTTAAGAACTATTTAAAAAAGCTGGACATGCACAAGTCCATGGGGCCAGATCTAATGCATTCAAGAGTGCTGGGAAAGCTGGCTAATATTATTAGTTTGGCCATTATCATTGAAACTCCTGGCAATCAGGGAGGTCCCGGACTATTGGCAAAAGGTAAATATAGTGCCCATCTTTTAAAAAGGGAAGAAGGACAATCCGGGGAACTACAGACCCACTTCAGTCCCTGGAAAAATCATGGAGCAGGTTGTCAAGGAATCTATTTTGAAGCACTTGGAGAAGAGGAAGCTGATCAGGAACAGTTAATAAGGAATCACGAAGGGCAAATTGTACCTGGCCAACCTGATTGCCTTCTATGATGAGATAACTGGCTCTGTGGATATGGGGAAAGCAGTGGACATGACATATCTTGATTTGAGCAAAGCTTTTGATATGGTCTCTCGCAGTATTCTTGCCAGAAAGTTAAAAAAGTATAGACTGGATAAATGGACTATAAGGTGGATAGAAAGCTGATTAGATAGTCGGCTCAATGGGTACTTATCAATGGCTCGATGTCTAGCTGGCAGTCAGTATCAAGCTCTGTCCACTGGGTCATGTTCTCTCAACATGGAACTGCTTTTCCAAAGACAGTAATTTTTTAAAGAAGTTTACTGCAGTACAGAAGCTAACTAGATTTCAGCTTAATAGTGTCTCTTTAAGGGAGAGAAAGATTTTTAAAATGCAAAAAATAGATTAGAAAGCCTGTGATTTGCAGCTCTTATAAATTAAGCCTACTACAGCAACAAAACGTTTTAAATTCTGGCCTTGTTTAATTACAACTGATGGTAAATCTCCTTTGCTTGTGGTTAGTGAGAAACACTGATATCTATGGCAACATCACAGTATAATCTATTGTCACCTTGTTCAAAAACACTCCAGTGTGTTTAGCTGATTGCCAAAACCCTTTCAAGATCAGAGCCAGCCTTTCCCATTGTGGAAGGAAAACTTGTGTCTACAGTATCTTCCATAATGGTGATCTCTGTTTTAAAGGGACACAGTCAACATGACAGATAGTGAGACAAGATGGGTGGGGTAATATCTTTTATTGGACCAGCTTCTGTTGGTGAGAGAAGCTGGTCCAAAATAAAGGATATTATTACTTCATCTACCTTGCCTCTCAAATCTCCTGGGACAAATTCGACTATAACACCACCACATGCAACATGACATAATCAGTTTCAAAATATGAGTTAACAACATTTGCAGGTTCTACACCTGCCCATAATTCCTGCATGAATTTTTGTGGCGCTATATTCACATTTTCCTGTTTTTAAAACTCTCCCCTGCTGCTGCATGAAAAACCCTATAAACAGTTATTAGCACCATTTTTAAGGCAGAGGAGAGCGAATGGCCAAGGATGTTATCTGGAGTTATCTGGACGGTTAAAGTAGCTCTGCGGCACATTTATCTCCTTATCCTTGTTCATAGAAATGTCTCTGAACACTAGCTATATTGTGGGTGTTGGTACAGAAGCTAGAACCAGGGAGCAGCTAGTGTATGTAGCTTGCTGCCAATTAATTCCAGTTAACTCACACAATTAACTCAAAAAAATTAATCTTGATTAATTGCACATACAACAGTAGAATACCAACTGACATTTATTAAATATTTTGGATGCTTTTCTATATTTTCTACATTTTTGATTACAAATATATGCACTGAAAAAATGATAAAAGAAATCGTATTTTTCAATTTACCTCATACAAGTACTGAATTGCAATCTCTTTATCATGAAAGTGTAACTTAGAAATGAAGATTTTTTTTATTACGTAACTGCACTCAAAACCAAAACTGTATAAAACTTTAGTGCCTACAAGTCCACTCAACCCAGCGTCTTATTCTGCCAATCACTAAGACAAACAAGTTTGTTTATATTGACAGTACATACCGCTGCCTGCTTCTTATTTATAATGTCACCTGAAAGTGAGAACAAATGTTCTTATAGCACTTTTGTAGCTGGCATTGTAAGGTATTCATAGGCCATATATGCTAAACATTCATATGCCCCTTCCATGCTTCGGCCACTATTCCAGAGAACATGCTTCCATGATGATGATGCTTGTTAGAAAAATAATGCATCAATTAAATTTGTGACTCTACTCCTTGGGGGGAGAATTCTTTGTCTCCTGATCTCTTTTACTTGCATTCTGCATATATTTCATGTTATTGCAGTCTTGGATGATGACCCAGCACATGTTCATTTTAAGTACACTTTCATAGCAATGTGACAAAATGCAAAGAAGGTACCCCTGTGAGATTTCTAAAAATAGCTACAGCACTCCACACAAGGTTTAAGAATGTGACGTGTCGTCCAAAATCTGCAAAGGACGAGATGTGGAGCATGCTTTTTTAGAAGTCTTAAAAGAAAAATACTCTGGTGCAAAAACTACAGAACCCAAACCACCAAAAAAGAAAATGAATCTTTTGCTGGCAGTGTCTGGACTCAGATGATGAAAATGATCATGCATCAGTCCGCACTGCTTTGGATCATTATCAGTCAGAACACATCATCAGCATGGAAGCATGTCCTCTGGAATGGTGGCTGAAGCATGAAGGGACATATGAATCTTTAGCATGTAAATATCTTGCAACGCCAACTACAACAGTGCCTTGTGAATGCTTGTTCTCACTTTCAGGTGACACCGTAAACAAGAAGCAGGCAGGATTCTCTCCTGCAAACTGCAACCAACCTTGTTTGTCTCAGCAACTGGCTAACCAAGAAATAGGACTGAGTGTACTTGTAGGCTCTAACATTTTACATTCTTTTATTTTTGAATGCAAGTTTTTTGTACCGAAGTCTACATTTGTAAGTTCAACTTTGTAAATTGCACTAAAGTACTTATATGAGGTAAATTAAAAAATACCATTTTTTTGCTTTTTTACAATGCAAATATTTGTAATCAAAAATAAAGTGAGCACTGTATACTGTGTCGCGTTGTAATTAAAATTAATATATTTGAAAATGTAGTAAACATCCAAAATATTTAAAATAAATGGTATTCTATTGTTGTTTAACAGCACAATTAATTATAACTATTTTTTTAAATCGTTTGACAGCCCTACTGCATACATAAAATCTTCCCTGTAATTTAGCTATTCTACCAGGAAACTGAAGCTGACCCAGACTCTGTTTCACTTGTCCTGGTGAAGCAGTTAACCATATTTACAGAACTTCTGCATATCTCTAAACTGTATGTATTTGACTCAGCAGTCAGGTACAGATAGAAAAGTATAGTTTTCAAATGGCAAATCTTGCAGTAATAGCTTTAGCAACCTGGTACTGTGGGATTAAACTTCTTCAGTAGCTCATCAGCCACAGTTTAGCCCAGTCAAGTTAAATTAAGGTCAGGTTCAAATACAGCTGCCTTTAGCTGATGAGTTCTGGGATAAAGAGGGCTGGTTCTCTAATGCTGTAATAGGCCTGGAAAATGTTTAGAAAAGTATGTTTCCATTTCAGTTTTTTTCTCAAACAGTACATCTTACCACAATAGCGTTTTTTACACTGTAAATTCACCTTAGTGGAGGTTTGCCTGTTCCAAGTTTTAATATCATATCAATGTTTTAATTCACTAGTGAAGTATATTTTGCTATCCCTCCCTATAACGGGCTTATTTTTCTTAGCCATTTTTCTGTTGCACTTTGAAATCTTCTTCACCAGTTATCCCTAGAGTCTACTGGAGCAAGGAGGACACCAAATACTGAAAAACCAACATCCCAAATTCTCATTTTTGATATTACAAGAACTCTATCAGGTGGGAATGATTTTGTAAATGGAAAAGAGAATGAGGTTGCTTGTAGGGTGGGGGCACAATGGGAAGGAGAAAACTGAGGGAACAGAGCACAATACCAAGTAAGTGTGGAGAATCAATGGAAAATTGAATGTAGGATGGTGGGACAAAAGGGTGGCACAGGATAAGTATGAAAGCAGACTGCAGGCTGGCACCTTATGGTGTGGACATTGCGATACGAATAAAGAAACATGCACAAAGACATAGACGAAAAATAGAGAATAAGAAATGGAACGAAAAAGAAAAATTAGGAATCTATAGTGAGGGTTTTTTTTAAAATTTTACAACAATGATATTATGTAACAATGGGATGGCTATGCCCATAGAGAAAAAGAAAAGATGCCCAAGTCTTTGTAAAGAGAGACGGCAAAACCTTCCCTGGACCTTTGGACTCAAGATATAACTGTTATCTCCTCATTGACAAGTAAGTTGCCTGATTTCAGTAGGCATACTGAGGCCAGGCCATTATCCTCTGCATGTGGCCAAATGAGAGCACTGGAAGAGATGAGTCATCAAAACTCATATCCACCCTGGAGGAAATAACCTCTCTTCTCCCAGCCAAAAATTCACTCCACTTATGAGAAATGACACCAAATGCACTCTTTAAAACTTGCAATTATGTTTAACTATAAAATAATAAGCTGTAGATAATTAACTGGGAAGAACAAAAAATTGCAGGTTAGAACATTAATGAAGTTGTGGAAGTCATTTACAAACCTTCTCTTCCCCTCATCCCCTTGAAATCTCAGTAGGCCTGGCATATATAACAAAGTAGAGTACTTGTCATTGTTGCTGAGATGAATGAAATCAAGCAAATCACTTTTTTTATATATATATATAAAGACAAGGTTAATTAAATAGCTTTCTCCACCTACATCAGCCATTGCAGAGGGAATAAAAGACAAGTTTTAGAGTAAACAGCAAAACATTTAAAACTCTAAACTATCTGAGCCGGATAAGTCATCATAACTTTTTGACAATGTGGTCAAAATAGTACAATTATAAGAAAATAAAAAAGCAAGCATAGAAAAGTCAAGAACATTCTACAGCAAACTATTTTTAACTCTCCATAATTCAGAATTTTTAAAATCCTCACTAGTAATCAGATTCTGAACAATCAAAAATAAACATGAACAGTTAATTCTGAAAGCCTCAAACAATCAAACAGAGAAGAGCTATCCAAGAGAACTGAATTAAATTAAATTCTCCAGCTGCAGTCATTTATGTGGTACTAGAACAAGCTTTTCAAGAAGGAGAGAGCAAATAAAATGTACAGTAACAATTGTACATAAAAACTCAAAACATAATCAGTATGGAAAAAAACACATTGTTTAGAAAAGACTGCTGTTTTCTGCAGCTAAAAAAATATTTTATATGTAAGGGATATATAAGAAAGAATAGTATGGAATATATTAATAGGAGAATTAACCAAAATCAATAGCTAATCTGGCCATCTAAAATGTTAATAAATTGTAAACCTGTAATAAATGATTACTCAGGTTTAACTAGCCAACATTTACGTTCACTCACAAAGAAATGCAAAATACAGTGGTCATCAGCATCAGATTAGCTTACCACAGACCATATGGAAGGATGTCCCAATAGATTCTGTATCTTGTATTGGCATGGCATCTGCTGTACATAGCAACACTTTATCTGATGTAATAAGGCCTTCTGCTCTCAGTCATTCTAAGTTATAAAACAAATGATTAAGTGATTTCACCATAAGCGACCTCATGATATACTCACAAGGTGGGATGGAAATAATGGATTTAATGTACTACATGCTGCCTGCATGTCGATATGGTATACTGGGAGGTATCTCCAAAGTTATCTTTTTGTTATGAGTATATACTGTTTTTCCATAAAACCTAAAACTAATATTTGTCAACCAGCCTGATGAGTGGAAGCTCCTCGAATGTTTTATTTTGTGTTCTGTTTATAGCATACACCCAATTGCCTAAGCTTTGGAGTACATTTACGTAATTAAAACACAATTAAAATCAATGTAAATGACATGCTGTCAACTAGCTGCATCAAACCCAATCTCCAGAATGATTTCTATTTTATACAATGGAATACTGCAGACAATGGCAAGTTACCCAATCTGTTCCTATAAATACAGCACTCCTTCACAGTGAGCTTTCCTTTTACAAAAAGGTTGGTGATCTTCAAGGTCCACTGATGGACTTTGAAGGTCACCAACCCCAAGCCAGGGCAAACTGAGAGGAGATGTAATCTCCAAAACAGAAGACCTTCCAGTGGAGTGCCTTTTCCATGCCTGTCTGCATACATACGTACTCCCTTCCCTTCCTGCTCTCTTCGTTCCCTCCGTCAACCCTTGCCAATCCTTGCCTAGTTTGTTATGAAGATCTGTTAATAGAAGAACCTCAATGAAATCCACTATTGGAGGAAAAAACTGAGCGGGACGGAGAGAAGAGAACTACTATCTCAATCAGGGACTAGAAAAGGAGGCACCATCAGAGTCTAATGAATGCCAAACATTTGAATTCCTTCTTACAAACATTCTCTCTCTCTCTCTCTCTCTCAAAGGAAAGGAGATAATGAAGAACAATCTCATCCATTACTGCTAGAATTCACAGGTGAATCATATTATCTCATGGGCAAGTGTATCAAAGAATGCTGACAGACAATAACAGAATCAACATGGGAAAGCTTGTCTTTTTCACCAGAGAAGCTAACTGGACAAGATAACACCTGATGTCTCTCTCATGGCCATGCCTAAAGCAGAATAGTAGGGAATGGGGACACTAGAGATATTTTGCCACTGGTTACCACCAGTTCAGTCACCTGGATCAAAAAGGGAAAGTTCAAAACTCAGTGATGATAAATGAGACTGCCAATGACATCACATGGTTCCTGAGGCACAGGGACCCAACAACCACTTTGGCAAATCCTGCAGGGAGGCATTGGCTATTTGTGTTAAAAACTGATTGGACCCACACAATCAAAGACCTTGTTTTCACTAGCCACTTAGCAGCAAAAGTCCGTCTTGTAATTTCTAGGCTGAAGTTTATCCAGTACTCCTGGAAACCCCAGAAGGAAGAGGGGCCAAAATTCAACCACAGAAGATGTGGCATTTATTCCTCATTGGTACAACCATGCACCCATGAACCTGGCCAATCCTCTCTTAAATATCTTCACTCAAGATTTTTTAAAAAATGGGTGCCTGAAGTTAGGCTCCCAAAAAAGTGTCCTATCTCCCTATATGTTAAAACTGCTGAGCATCCCGTAACTCCCATTGAAGCTATAATGTAAATTATGTAGATTCTTCTAAGGGCTTTGTGAACTTGTTAATTTTTAAGAACACTATATCATCAGTCACTCACAGAGCTGTCCAATATTTCTCCCTCCGAGATTTCTGTAAAAAGATGAGAACCATCACTCTCTGAAGGTGAATTAATTAAATCCATCCCCTGCCTTTATGTACCTCAGTACAAGGTCTAGGTTTTACTGCTCCCAAGGGATCATCATAAGGACTTCTGTCCTGAAAGTCTTGTATTGCATGCCCTTTACAGATAAGTGAAAATCATTTTGGTCATATTCTGTCATTTCTATCAAATATTTTGCATGGCATTTTTTCCAGAATCTTCACAGAATGAAATGGACTGCCCAGAATTCCAGAAAGTCAGTATGAAATCTATTTTCTCTTAGAGACATTTGGCTCTAAGCTCCTTCACACTGTGAGCATGTCCCTTAGCAAATAAAAAATCTGCATCCCAAGTCACAGTAAGCCAAATCCAGTGTAGCAGGGTGATTCCTTTAATAATTTTCCCTCTGAATAGCTACAAAATCAACATCTCTTTTTACTGGACAAGAAAAGACCTTGATTTCCAAGCCCCTCTAAAGTAAACAGCCAGAACAAACAATTAAGGAACATGTACGGAACTTTAAGGAACCTGTCCCACATAATGAGATCTAGATATGAAAACACCAGGTCTAGGAAAAGCATGTACTGCAAGGTGTAATTTTTACCACAGGGATAGGATTGCCTGGGTTAACCTGACTAAGACTTAGATCTAGTGCAGTTTTTCTTCCAATAAGTACTCAATTCCCAAGTCATATCAATAAAGGCACCAAGGTAGCTCATCTGTATAGGTATCATAATGCTCTTATCCAAGTTGACCATGTATGGACTAAATTTTGCCCTGAGCTACACCAGTGTAAATCCACAGTAATGACACTGATAACAGATTTACACTAGTTAGCGAAGGGCACAAATTGACCCTGTGTCTAGTATTTCTGTGGAAGAAAGAGGAATATATAGTTTTTATTAGTTGCTGAGTTTCTTTTTAGGAAATCACAAAATAGCTTTTCAGCAGATAATTCAGAAACAGAAGCTCTGGTGATGCTAGAGAACCTTTCAATTCATTCATCAAAGTGCTTGCAATTTACATTTGAAAGCAGGTGAAACAATTATAAACACTGGACAGAAAGTGTTAAGCAGCACCCAATGCATTTTAATAAAGCATTTTTTTTCTTTTTAACATGAAATGCGGATCAATTGCCTGCCGCCAACTCTTTCCTGTAAAATAATGAGCCAAAGTATGCTTTCCTCACTCGGGTAAAATTGTCACTTATCCTGTTAAAATGAATGGAAATTTTGCCCAAGTTAGAGCTTCATAAGAACTGCAAAATGAAATCATACATTTTTACCCATTACGTTTCCTTAAATAGGTGATACATATAGGAGAACAAGATTTCAAAATGCCATTAAGATGCCTAGAGCAGCTTCATTAATTATTAGAAAATCTTTTCTTTCCAGGAAGAATTAAGCCATACATATAATTCAGATTTGTTCTTTGTGTTGTAGTTGCTATCTCTTGTCTTTCTCTCGCTGCGACAGTTTCTATCACCAAGAAACCAGAAATTCAAGAAATGGACTAAAATACTATGGTGCAGGCTCTCCCCGCCAAAATCTGTTCATGGAGCCAACTTCTCAAGGGATACACATTAGAGAGCACTATGCTTGCTATTATGTGTTTGCAGGATCTGGCCCTAAAATGATCCCAAATCATTATATTCTTTGTTCTCATAAAAATAATAAACAGGCTTTGTATTCTTTTAAAGGCAGATCCTAAATATTTTTACATCACATTTTCTCCTACCCATACAAAGAGCTAATGAATAGTTCTTAAGCAGCTGAATAGATTGGTATTGTGGTTTTACCAGCTTTATTTTTCATATACAGCCCCAACTAACATACAAAATATTCCTTTATCTATAAAAACAGAACATGTTACTTTCTCATAGCATGATTAAAATCCTGAACCTCCTTTATTCAATTTACCGTTGAAATGGAATGAGATATGCCTCCATTTCCAGACATAATTAGCAAAGAAGCAAGTAATAGAACCTCTGAGATTAAAGTTTGCAAAGAATTCTTCAGTGGCAACCAATATTTCAGACATAGCTTTACTGCACTGACAAACATAAAATGTTCTGCATGCCAGAGCAATGCAGTTTCATACAACTCAGAGAAACTGTACAATTCCACTCTAAGTGAAAAATTGTGGAAGTCCAAAAATAATTACTCAGGATATTTCAGATGGGTTAGTCAGAGTATATTAGGATTTATAATCCAGGAGGTTCAAATAGACAATATCATAGCAAAATAAATTTACAAATATGCCATACAAAACACAAACCTTGTATTCTGCAATATCACCAGAGACTTTCCCATATTCCCTCTAGGTTCTATTATATATAGTAACACAGATTAAATACAGCAAAATGTAGTAAGAGTACAAATGTATTAGCAAATGTTTTCCATGTAGGAATCCCATTCAGAAAAGGTCCCATATGCATGGGCATAAGAGTCCACACTTACAGATCCTTATATGACACCTAAAGAAGGTTGTGCTTCTGGCTGAAAAGAATATAAATGGCTGCTAACAAAAGCTGGGTGAATAATTTCAGAGCCTGAATTGGGGGAAAACAAAATGAACTACCAAGCTGGTCTACCTCAGAGCCACAGACCATGGGACGCCATTCCAGGAGCTTATGGTTCTCAGCTCTTCAGCAGTTAGCCTGCAAGTACTGCAAGCCTTGACTTGAGCTGGGGTTCTCAAAGCTTCCAAACTCCATGCTGTGGAGTCAGGAGCCAAACCCTGGTTAGGGTCCAGGTGCCCAGACCAGGCTGTGGCCCAGGATCAAGCCGAGTCTCGCAGGGCTTCAGAGACCTGGGTTATACAGCAAGGGGCCCAGAAACCCTGGGAGACTTGCCATATGATCTGCCCCCAAGCCACAGGCCCTAGAAGCACTGGAGCCATCAGTACAGAAGCAGTCCCCTGATGTGTCTGCCTGAGCCACAGACCATGGAAGCACCTGGCTCTACAACAGCCCACCAGGATTCGGGCTGCACACAAAATTTGCTGAGCACAGGAGCTGCAGGTCAATCATTTCAGGCTTGACAAACTGAAATTTTCCAACTAAACTTTGTTTTGTCTGACAATTTCAGACCAGTCCTACCACTGACCAAGGGCTGGCTGCACACTCATGCAGGAGTAAGAGCCTGCAGTCCCAACACACACACTCCTGTGCAGCCTGGCTCGACTCTAGGATCAACAGGTTTAAGTATATATCCATTACTCCCTCCCCAACAGCAGGTGGAGGAGGAGCGATCAGAGGAGATCCAATTTTGGGATCTTTTTCTTATATAGGCTCATATTACCCCCCATCCCATGTCCCGATTTTTCACACTTGCTGTCACCCTAGGCACGATCTAGCTCTCAAGTGTTAAAATGTCTCTACCTTAGAGAGGAGGGATCTTGTTGGATAAAAAGATCTGTCAATAAAGACACTGGACTTCGGACCCGTTCTAACAAAGAAATTAGTGAAAGGATAAAAAATATAACAAAATATTGCATGCATACCGCAGGTTCCAGGAAAAACGTACATCACTTTGCATGCTAGATAATACAATTAGATTGTTTTGTAATGAGTACTTTTAGGAGGGCAGAATTAATATCCAAATGAGAAACATTCACTTTGTCATCCCCTGACCTGTCTGTGCTTAAACGTGCAGCCTTTAAACACTTTTTCAAAAAAGTGTGATTTCTAAGGATTTTATTTTGAAAGGAAAAATATACCCCCCAAATTTTTCTATAATGTTGAATTATTTGGCTGCACATCACGTACACATAAAGTCCAAAAGATTTTTTGAACAACTCTTCTTCTAACAATCTTAGGAAGTCTGCAGAAGATTAACAACCCTAAAATAATTCAAAATTCACAAGAGTTAAAGAAAATTATTGTGCAATTTTCCCTCCAATCTCCCTTCACTCATTTTCCTACTAACCACAACATTCAAAACTCAGCTATGCTGCCCTCCCATGCTTATGAATTAATATAGAGTAATTATTCATTTTTATACTTTTCTGGTTAAAACCTTGTAATATTTATTTTCAATAACCACTGGTTCAAAAACAGAAATGTAAGAATTATAGAATCATAAATACCACTCTTCCCATTCTCATGTAGCAATCATCAGAACGTCTGGTGAGAGGGACGAGTGTATTAGGAATTCTCTTTCTCCTCCATTTGGCTAGGGGAGTTATTCTATTCTAGCAAATCTGATGATTAATGTGTAGCAGAATATTTCATTTCAGAAAAGTGATAGGATATAATCCATACCAGTATGTACACAAGCATGGGGAAAAAACATATTGTACACACATACGGTGGATCATCTATTATTGCTAAAGCATGAACCAAGTTAACAGCCCTCAGCTGCTTTCACTGGTGCCTCTCTGATTTCTACTTCTCTTCATAAAGTATGGCTGCTCCATAACTCATCACTAGCAATGAACCAGGAACACATTTCCTTCATTAGAACAACTGGTGTCTTACTTGGTAATACAAGGAATCACATATGATCTTTTCCTGTACATTTCATAGTTTAGTTTTCTAGAATGCCGAGCCAAACCCAACCATAATTAGTCAGGAAATGCATGATGATTGTAAAACAAGCAAGCCACATTTTCTCTGTTTCAGCCACTTATCTAGGGCCTTAAATCACTTTTCCACAAAGTGTGAACTTGGGTCCTGGTGCCTCTTGATCTGAGTTCAGAAGGATTGAAGAAGGTAATTCCAACATCTTCTCTACCAGGAGAGCCATTGCTTCTTGGGCAAAGTTTCCTGTATTTCCTTTCCTAGCTAAGGTTTTTCTATAGCGCCAGTCAACATAATAATTGTTCCCTGCATATTTTTCTTCTAGACTCAATGTCTGGAGGGCACAGAGACGGTAGCTGAATTGCTTCACACTAAACGCCCAGGATCCCAGAAGTTCACTAGACTGAACATCCCTAAAACTCTTTCCCTGCTCTACATGAAGTACCACAGGAAGGACAGATTGTGGCCCCAGCCCTGGCTGGGAGGTGGGAAAGAAGGAGAAGGGAAATGAAGACTGGACTGGATGAGATAAAAGGAATGGAAGGAGAGAATGAGAGGAACACAGGGCAAGGAAAGAATGGAAGGCAAAAGTGGGCAGAAAGTGGAGTGTGAACACAAGCTGCAGTGAGACTGAAGAGAAGAAAAACAAACTTGAGCTAAAATTCTGAGGAGAATCTCTCTCCCCTTTCCTCTAAGGGAGCCTACGATGGAGCAGATGAGACAGTCTGACGTTACCCTCTGAGGTATCAGAGTCACACAGGCTGCAGTGTGACTATCACCTCTGCTCCAGAGGAACTTCCATAGAGAAATGGAGACAGAAGGCCCCCCCAGAGTTTCATCGTGGATTGTCTTGTTTCTCTGTCTCTCTCCTGAGATATCGTTGGAATATGTTTGCACTGTTAGTTTAACATACTGTTTAAGGATACTGTGTTAAGCATGGTATAAGAATCAATGTAGAATAAACCAGAATAGAAAAGTGAGAGATTAATTTATTTCTCAGTGCTGACAAAGAAACCTGACAAGAGCTATCCACCACACCCTGTCCCCAGCTAGCATCAGATTTTGGGAGAGAACCAGTGTTTGGAATAGATAGGAGCAGGCGAGCACAAGGACTACAGTACGCCCAGCTCAGTGTACAGGCACAAAAGGATAGAAGGCTCCTTGCCAAAAGGAAGAATGTATCCAGGAATAAGCTCCCACTATGATTAGTGCTAATATTCACTTACTAGCTCTATTCTCTGTAAAGCACCTAATGCAGAGAGCTCCTCCCTACTCTTGTATGTTAGTGGAGCTACTTTGCATTAACATTGTTGTAATCATAATATGGACCACAACAATCAGAGGGGTAGCCGTGTTAGTCTGGAATTGCAGAAGTGACAAAGAGTCCTGTGGCACCTTAAAGACTAACTAAAATTTTAGAGCATAAGCTTTCGTGGGTTAATACCCACTTCGTCGGATGCATGCAGTGGACGTATCCAGGGGCAGGTATAAATAGGTAAGCAAGAACCAGGTGGGAGATAACAAGGTTAGTCCAATGAGGCTGAACCAGCTTGTTATCTCTGATCAGGGAGGGTGAGGTGTTCCTCTAGCAGCTGAACTGGAGGTGTGAATAGCGAGAGAAGAGAACCTGCTTTTGTAGTTAGCTAGCCATTCAAAATCTCTATTCAGTCCCAAATTGATTGTGTCAAATTTGCAAATGAATTGCAGCTCTGCAGTCTCTCTTTGCAGTCTGGACTTGAAGTTTTTTTGCTGCAAAATGCTGACCTTTAAATCTTCTATGGTGTGTCCGGTGAGGTTGAAGTGCTCTCCTACAGGTTTTTGAATATTGCCATTCCTGATATCTGATTTGTGTCCATTTATCCTTTTTCGTAGGGACTGTCCAGTTTGGCCGATATACATAGCAGAGGGATATTGCCGGCACATAATGGCGTATATTACATTGGTAGATGTGCAGGTGAGTGAACCAGTGATGGTGTGGCTGATCTGGTTTGGTCCTGTGATGGTGTTGCTGGTGTAGATATGTGGGCAGAGTTGGCATCGAGGTTTGTTGCATGGATTGCTTCCTGAGTTAGAGTTCTTATGGCGCAGTGTGCTGTTGCTGGTGAGAATATGCTTGAGGTTGGCAGGTTGTCTGTAGGCCAGGACTGGCCTGCCTCCCAAGGCCTGTGAAAGCACTGTGAAAGTGTCAGACTCCATTAACTTTCACAGTGGTCAAATAAGGCATGATCAGATGCCTGCACTGAAGAAGTTGTACTTTCGCTAGTGAGAGCTGGATTAATGCTTTTTAAAAGTGTTTCCTTTATGTGCACACAACTATTTGAAAAGGTAAGTACACAATTAATTATCATATTATTACTAATTATACATATCAACAACAATAATTGCAAATAATATTTCTGGATGAGGCTATATATTGAGGAACAATTTACAAATAGCCACCAAATTATCTAGACCAACAGTATCCAATACATTCACCACTAGCCACATGTGGCTAATAGGTTATTGAATTGTGACTAATGCATGTGGCTTTTTTATAATGTGGCTAATAAGAACAATTCAAAACCACAAGTGTGGCTAGCAGTGTGGCTAACATCAAATTTCTATTGGACACCGCTGATCTAGACTTTCCCCCTCACTCAGAACGCAGAAGAAATATTTTCAGATGAAACCACACAACTGCAAACACCACATGACTGAAAACAAACAATTGCCAACTCTGCACTCAAATTCCACACAACAGGAAATAAGTATTTTTTTACATAAAAACCTAGGTATCTTGCTAACATGTTTTGCAGATTATTGCAAGGCACCACATTTTTCATGACAACTGATAGTGTTTGCTCTGGGAAGACCATAAGGTCAACAGTTTTTGCATCAAGATAACTATTTTAACGGGAAGGTGGGGGGAAACTGTGCCATTTCTATTAGAACAGCTATTCTGGTACAGTCACTGTTGTGGACAAAGTTATATCAGTATAAAAGTGTCTTATACTGATATAGCTTATTTCCCTTCCTAAACAGGAATAGCTATACTGGTATGTATAGAGGTTAGCCGGAGCTTGTAATTCTCTGGGGTGGCAGGGAACCCCACCGTCTCACTGAACTCAGAAAGATGTCTTGTGGGGAATTAGTTCAGCTGCAGGAGTCTTCCTCAGCAGCCTTTCTGAGGGCAGAAACACACACAGTATGCCCAAGCCCTAGGTTAGGGTGGGGCAATGGTGAGTCAGGTGCTCAGGCCCTCAGGCAGGGGCTGAGCAACAACAGTATATAAACAACAGTCCCAGGCCCTAGGTTCCGAAGGGCCAGTGAGAGGAGGAGACTGCCACCCACGAGTTTGGGTGGTGGGGGAAATGCAGGCCCTCCCACTCCACTGCATCCCAGCCTGGGGCCCTAGCAGCAGCAGAAGACCCTCTGCTGTGTCGATGGGGATCCTGGCCACAACACACTGACATGGGTTCTGGAAGTTCTGACTCGGGTCAGCTGCCCCCGGGCTACTTCCAGACTCCCCTTCTTGAGGTACCTGGTCGGAGTGGTGTCCTCGGGGGGGCTGAGCAACACGGCAAGGGGTAGACTTGGCAACTCTTCCTGGTCGCTGGCACGGGAGAGATTCAGCAACTCCTTCATTTAGCTGGTGCAGAGCAGGTCGGGCCAGTGCTCGGGTTTACCGTGGGCCACTGGGGTTTCCCAATTGCAAGCTAGGCCAGAGGCATCTGGCCTCCCTGGAGGCTGCCCTCTCAGTGTCTCGAAGGTCAGGCCTTTATACTTCTGGCGCAATGCCTGACCCGCTGTGGGCGGGCTCAGAGCTTCCTGGCTCTGCCCACTCTGGTGTCTGGAGGGACTTGTCTCTCTCTGGGGTGGCGGAGAACCACACCGCCTCATACATGGTATAAAGCACCATTATACCTGTATGTGCCCATATTAGAAGGTTGTACCACTTTAACATTATTAGTAAACTCAAAGCAATACAGCTTTTTAGAGTAGAGAAGCCCCTCTAGAAGTTAAGTCCTTCAAGAAGACTAGTTTCAAGTATATCTGGCAAAGCAGAGAATGAAAAAACTAACAAACAAACAAACAAAAAACAGAAGACAGCTACACATATTACCTCTGGCTTGTGAATTGATTACATCAGTTTCCTATTCAAGGATTCAAATCCAGCAGCCTTCATCTCATCAGTTGTGCTAATTAACTGCTAAACATATATGGAATGTTACAAAATATCTGTAAAGAGGAATTGTACAACTGAATACAAACTAGCAGCTGGAAACAAGGAGAGTCAACATCAGATGTTCATCAGCTCTCTGTGGACTACTATCCAGTACTCTACACACTACCAGTGTGGTCCATGAACCAGAGCTTGGGAACTTCTTCTGTAATATCACTTTATCATTTCTATTCTTTGCACCATTCAGCTTTAAGGAATTTCAAGCCAAATCTTTACAAATGCATTTTTTAGTGATCAATATTCTTGAAGTTAGTCTACATTTATCCATTTCAGGTTTAACCATGATGAGTAACTGAGATATGTTGATTAATTTAAGTTTTAACGCTTATGTTTGGGAAACCGCTAATAAGAATATTTATCTTAATGACAATGATAAATGGTATGCTACAAAGTGCATTTCCACAAGTATTTTTGATCTAGGTCACCACAAGGGAATATTGAGCTGTTCAGTGGCACAGAATGTGGCCTAAACTTTGTTTCCATTCTAAATACCAGTAACATAAATTTAAACGTTGTATATCAATCCTTGAATTGGTCCCGCAGCAACTTCTGACTCACATGCTCATCCTCCTCTAGGAATAATTCTACAGTCGTTACAGAAACTTAAATGAGATATGAGAGTAATTCTATGCTCCCTTTTCTCAATTTTATTTATGCAAATATTCAACTCAATCTGATGGAAAATTCCAGAAGAGGATTAAGCTAATAAATGTTTAAAGGAGACAAGATCCACTGCACATAAAAACAAGAATTCTAAGTGCCCCCTTTTGAGTTATGATTTACAATAGGAACTTTTTCTCCCACACTCCAACTGTACTGTGTTTTTAAAGGCTAGCTTGACTAATATGCAATGTATTTCTTAAATAACCTTGTTTTTAATTGCCTAAAACAAAAGAGACTACATTACATACTCCTAAATTATGTATTGCAGTCTTCTGCTTCAGCAAAGCTATGAGATCATGCAGTTGGTTAAATGTTAATTAGCATATATTTTTTCAATTCACTCTTAAATTTAAGGACATAGGGCCAAATCCCATAGAAGTTCATCAGGGCAAAATTATCTTCTTTTGTACACTGGCACAAGTGGCAGGTATAACAATATTAGATATTTATTAAAAAAAAAGTTGCATCTGAGTAGGAACTGACAGTTTTTAAATGCTGACTTGCAGAAATGTTCTTAGTTTCAGAAAGTGTATACATGATAAAAAAAATCCACCAAACAACGTTCTCTACAATTAGATTTTTTTAACTATTATGTTGAGCAGAAATTTCTCTATATTACAGGTAACTTGAGTGTTTTTGAAAAGGAATGCATTTATTTCATTTACAATGAGCCCAGAATAGGTCTGCTTTAGAACAAATAAAAAAATAATTGAATCCTATGGTAACTCTTCATTAAACTTTAATTGAAAACTAACGATGTGCAAACCTCATATGCATTGCATTTTATTACTATCCTTTGTTCTTGTTCCAAACATTTGTATTGAAAATAACAACAGAAAAGAACAAAGGGGAAAAAGTGGAAAATGTAATTCAATACTAAATTATACTTTTTAACTGTCTGTAAATCACTTTTTAATTATTGGTATATTCCATAAGAACATAAGAACGGCATACTAGGTCAGACCAAAGGTCCATCTAGCCCAGTATCCTGCCTTTCAACAGTGGCCAATGCCAGATGCCAGGAAATTAACAGAACAGGTAATGATCAAGTGATCCATTCCCTGTTGCTCATTCCCAGCTTCTAGCAAACAGAGGCTAGGGACACCATCCCTGGCCAGCCTGGACCTATCCTCTATGAACTTATCTAGTTATTTTTTGAACCGTGTTATAGACCTGGCCTTTACAATATCCTCTGGCAAGGAGTTCCTCAGGCTGATTGTGCTTTGTGTGAAAAATATTAGTATGACTATACTTTAAGGCTATTTGTCAGAATTTCTGATGCCACACACCTGACTTCCAAAAACATGTGATCCAGTCAGAAATAAACTCAACTTACTCACAAAAGCATTATGATCAACATTCACAGGTGCCTAACATAGAGAGCTGCTTGAAAATGGGAGTGTGAAGCGCAGCCTCCACTGAAATCAATGGCAAATATCCTATTGACTTCAGTTGGACTAGGATTTCATCAGGAGACTTTATCCAAATATTCTCTTCTTCCTAACAAAAATGCTGATTCACTGGAGCAAAAAACCCACCTTATTCACCTGCAGAAATTTTTTTTAGAATTTCAGGTTTGTCCCACTCTTTGAGTTGGAAGAGACAGTCAAACTCCATACCATAAACATGGTAATTTCTTGGTTAATAATCAAAGGCATGGAGCTTGCTGTGATCTCAGTTTGTGTCTTTTGGGCTGAGGCTTTTCTTAGGTCAACGACTTTGAATGTCTGTTGCCAGGATTGGTACAACACTTCAGGATTGATAAAGAGATACCACCAATTTTAAAAAAAGTATGTTGTAACAAACATATTTTGTTAGCTGTATTATTAACAGAATATTAAAAGCCCAGTCTATTTGTTGCCCATTAGACTCTGATTATCTTCTGGATTTTTCTCAGATTATTCAATTAAATTCAGTTAAACCAGTTTCATCATAGTTTACGGTCACTTTCACATTCAGATTTTCAGTGTTGCAGTTGATTTTCAGCAAAATATTTAGTGTATTTTACTTTTGCAAACAATTGTTTTCACTGGATTCTAGAAAATATATGGAAGTATTTCTATTTGCTTTAAATTTTATAAAAAAATTTTGGCATAACACTTAAATGCTAGGCTACATTTAATATGACAGTGTCCACCACTGACAATAGAGCCACCAAAGTATTTTGTAAATTAAATATAATCTTTGCAAATATGCATATCCTTCATATCCTCCAGAACAGTGGTTCTCAAACTTCCCAAGTTCGAGACCCCTTTTTGCTAGTCGGCACGTGCTGTGGCCCTGGGGTATGTCTGCTGAATAGCTACTGAATTGAACACTTCTGGTTTCAGCGGCATTTCGGCAGACACAGAGCGCTTCTCTGTGCACCCGCCCAAATGCCGCCGAAAGTGGAAGTGTTCTACTCGGCAGCTTTTCAGCAGACACACTCCAGCACTCAGAGCATCCGCAGAAATGCCACCGAATGGAACTGGAGCCTGCGACCCTCCCACGGGGTCACGACCCCTAGTGTGAGAACCCCTGCAATGACCACAAGTACTTACTGGCTAAAACAAGTGAATATGGGAGCTACAACAATTAGCTATATAGGAGTATTTTATAACTCCATCTGTTTGCCTCTTCTAGATTTAAAAAGTCAGTTCCTACAATAGGGCATGCTGGGAATATTTCCTATAAAAAGAAGAGAACCCAAATCGAAGAGCAAAATAGTAATGAAAAAATCAAGGGGACAGTGCCTGTGGATGATTGCAAAGAAAGTAATGGAATTTTAGTTTCCTTGTAGGTCAGATATTTGTGTGCTTCTTTATGTACTGAAGACATTTGTGCTCATGTGCTGTAGTGTTCAACGACTGTATTACATTTATCCAATATAAAAATGCGGTAAAATACATACAAATGAGATTATGAAACAGCAGTGCAATTATGTGTCCACATATATAGTATACATAGTGCATATAAAGCATATGCATTAAAAACAGCAGATACACACTTCATGTAACCCTTCAGAATTCTGAAGTATTTATTTTCAGTTGTTTTTTCCTATGGATCATGTATGGCTTTCTATGAGCTGCAAGGTTTTCTTCAAACTCTGTATTTTACCGCATTTTTATATTTGATCTCACTTAACTTTTAGTTCCCCCTCAGCCATAGTCTACTAAGTACTTCTTTATGGACCAAGGAACAATAAACTAAGCAAGATGCAAACCAAGATGCACTTGTAGGCTGGTGGACAGGCACAATAGAAACAGAACAAAGAACAGTCAATGAGGGTTTCTTCCAAAAGTAATGCTCATAATCAGAAATTTAAAAAAAAACTGACATGAGCAACAAAAACTACCAGAGCCTGGATTCAACCCATAGAATGCTACTTTCCCAAAGGCTGTATCCTCTGTCTCTCACGCAGCTAATTTATAATCCTTTCAGAGGTGAACCTTGTCACATCATCGCTGTAAAATTACAGAGGGATAAGGGAAAACTAACCTTAGCATTGATCACTTTTTGCAAATTAAACAGGGATTTGTTTAGCAGCAGTATAAAATACACAATTTTCCCTAAGGAAGTAAACCCTCAGCTCTCTTTGTTTATTGGGTTTCTGAGTCTGTTGGAGAGGACTATGGCCCGGTACTACAGACGCTTATGCACATATGTAATTCTTTGCACAATCAGGGCATAAAACAACATTTTGAATTTGACCCAAATGTTCAAAAAGTGCATCCACAATATTTGTGTGCAAGTCAGTAGTGCCTTCATGCGCACAGTGCATGCAGTTAAATATGTGTATCACCTTCTCTCCCCTCGTCCCCCCAACTCCAGGTGTTACTGGTTTGAGCAGATATGATAGAGAAGGTTCACTGAATAACTGGTATTTCAGTTCATCAGCAGTTCTGAAAAAAAAAAACCACTCGATTTGGGTCAAAAAAATCCGAAAAGTGAAAAAAAAAATCAGCAAATCAAAAAAGCTTCTTTGGGGCTGAATGAGACATGCTCTTCAACCCATAACAAATGAGTACTACGAATGCCACAATGAAAAGTCAGTAGGCCACAAGCATACTATGAGAACAGCCCAGTGGCCAGGGTGATGTGAGTGAGCCAAGTTCAACTCCAAGGATTAGTTTATTAATCATAAAGGTAGACAAGCTTCAACTGAAGAGACTGAGGCAGACCCACACTAGACTCTTCCATAGCTCAGTCTCTCCTGAGACCTAGGAGCGCCATGCTCAAATTTCTCCTCTGCTTTAGGCAGACAATGGAATTGAAACTATGCTTTCCACACCCCAGGTGAGTACCTTAACCACTGGACTAACAGTCATGAGGTGGGCCCCATCGCCTCTGATTCCTGGCGCCATTTTTCAAATGGCTTCTAAATCCTGGAAAAAATTGTTTTAGCCAAAACTATTTGATGAATTCATGTCAAATGTGTGAATAGCTTCAGGCTGAATCAAGCTACATGTTTTGGCAAATAAACCATAGTCCAAAAAATGTTGTCCAGCTCTACTTATAAGCAGGAATAAGATCAGAAATAATCATAACTTTCCTATTTTGTTTTAACTCTACTCACTGTAGGCAAATGCTCAACAAATCCTCTGCTTGTGCATATGTATTTGGGATTGTGCACATGCACAAGCAACAGAGCATGAACAAAATGTGGGACAGTTACTGTGTAAGGTTACTTCAACTAATACAAAATCCTTTTGAAAATAATAAAACAATTAATTAAAAAAACAACCCACAAACATGCTAACTGTGATGTTGTGCACTACTAATTTCTCAATTTCCCCACGCTGCATGATGCACAAACTCTGCCTTCATCATTTGGTATAATCACTGTCTATGGTGACATATCATAAAAAAAGACGATGAACAAAATCATTGAAACTGTTCCAAGATAATTATAGGACTAATATCAAAGAAAGAAGACTGACAGACAACAGGATAAATATTATGCAGTCTTCTGTTCATCCTCACTGACAAAATATGGGGATCCTTCACAGATAAATACAAACAGTGAAGCTCTAATAAAAGCAAAAGCAAACTCTTCATGCGGTTAGCTCAGGAGTTCTCAAACTGGGGGTTGGGACCCCTCAAGGGGTCGCAAAGTTATTACGTGTGGGGTCATGAGCTGTCAGTCTCCACCCCAAACCTGACTTCACCTCCAGCATTTATAATGGTGTTAAATGTTCAAAAAAAGTGTTTTTAATGTATAAGGGGGGGTCGCACTAAAAGGCTTGCTATGTGAAAGGGGCCACCAGTGTAAAAGTTTGAGATCCACTGGGTTAGCTGATGAGAATCCCAGAACACATCAGTTTAAGCACACTGATGTCACTTTACTGTTCTCCTCAGTCACTCGCTAGGAGCCTGTTGCTATATTTTTCTCAGTAGAGCTAAATAATTCATCAGGGCATGGCGTTTTGTGAGCAAGCTACTCTGCAGGCAACTGTCCAAGACCAAGGTCGCCATGGAGACCCACAGGCAGCTTCATACTCATTGTCCTTCCGCTAAAAAGACGTATACAAAATATGGCATACTTAACAGCCTGCCTTGTCCCTTTTACCAATGCACTGTATGTCTATCTTTAAAGAAACAAAATAAGTGTATAAAAGGGCTTTCATTATAATCAAGACAAGAGGCTTAACTGATGACAAATGACTCACAAAACAGGCTGTATTTGCCCTGATAGAAGCACTATTTTACAGCGGGGAAAGTGCAAAAAGCATATTTAAGAACCATATTATTAACAAAAGCTTTCACTGTTGCTCTTCTAACAGAACATATCAAACCAACCTATATATTAGCAATTGTAGTTAGTAATCATATTATTTAATATGCCATATGAAATCAGACTCATCTCTTTCAATTTGTTAAACAGAACTATGTGATTGCACAAATAAAGGATTCCAAGATTAAAATAAAATGTAGCAAAGAAATATAGCTTATTTACACTATCCTCATCTACACTTGTCTTATACATATTTGCTCAAAAATATTAGGTCAAAATTCTGTCATTATTCTTGAAAAACCAACAGTCCTATTCACAGAAATAATATTCACATATATAATAAATTACATCAAAGCGGAAAAGATGCTTTTGAAATTTTTACCTTCAAACCTCCATGTTATTTCTCAAGGAGTTAATAACATATGACAATTAAACAATAGCATGTTTATATCTTTTATCAAAGACCAAAAAGAAACCTGTGCTGAAGTACTCATAGTTGATTAAACTCTAACTTAACTTTTTACCCTGAAGTCCTTTCTTCATGCTAGGTGACATTTTTCTTAGATCATTTTGCTTTTCTTGCAACATACAAAGGGATAACATATTACTTCTATATTTCAGGTGTACTTCAAGGACCTTAAGGTGTTCTACATTCTGTGATCATCTAGAGTAAGAGTTAACCTCATCATGTTCTGCACCATGTTCCAGAATACTATACAAAATTACCACCTATTTCATGCTTACCCCACTAACCCTCTTACCTATTTGCTTGTAAAAGGAACTGGTTCTATAGGATATTAATAGCATACTGATTCAATAGCAGAGCTATTAATATCTATTTTGCCAGTGCAGTGATGTGTTGTGTATCACAGTTTCAGGGTTATCTGCAACTCTGACCTCTACTACATGTCTTCCTTTCAGGACATTCCCTTAAGGTTTCAGGCTCAACTGCCACTTCTCCCATGCCGACATGCACGTCTCTTTCCCTTCTGGGTTTAGGCTTGGAGTCCATCTTGACCTCATTGTGATTTCCCCAGCAGATCAGACAAAGTGACCCACAGCTGCCGGTCCTCTTTTTCTAGGGCTACAACAATGTCCACCAGTTACCAACCTGCCTTCACAAGCAAATGACAGGTGCTGGCCATTGAACAGACTAGTTTGTTGGGGATATCACAGTGCATGGCAGAGGCTGTGCAGTCTGAAAACCCTCAATCAGAAGAGAGAGGGACATAGGCTCCTATGCCGAGACAGGTGGTGGCTGGAGGCCTGAAACCTGAGTGAGTACTTCTGGAATGGACCACAGAGGAAATACAGGTGCAGGTACCTTGACACTGTGACACTATGTATTTGTATCAAACTTGCACTTTGAATCACTGTGCACCCGCCCATTCTGCAGCCTCTATGACTCATGCCTAGCCTGAGGCAGCCAGCCACACTCCCTTAACTCTAACAGCTACCAGAACCTAAGCCTGAGGAACATATGCCCTCAAGTGTCCTCTTCAAGTTAGCAAAGGAGTTGATCTTCTGGTTGCTTGGCTGGGAAAAGTCTGTAGTCCCAGAGAGAAACTGTTCTCGTAGGCAGTACGTGCAGGAAGGCAACTGGGGGAAAGAGCCCCAGGATTAAGTTCTGGTTAACACTACAGAATTAGGTCGATGTAAAGCAGCTTACGTCATCCTAACTCCCTAACTCTGTAAGCATCTACATTAACACACAGCTCCCACCAATGTGATTTGCCCACGGCACCGACTCAATAACTCCATCCCACAGTGAGAGGTGTAGCATTTAAGTCATTGTAATTAGGTTGATGCCGTATCAAAGTAGACACGGCATTGCTTACGTCAACTGTTGCTGCTTTTCAGAAACTGTTCCACACAGGCCGTTAAATCAGTGCAAGTGCTCCTGATTAGAACATGCACCACTGACACAAGAAGTATAGTTTGGACACGTAAAACCGATTCAAATACTGCAGTGGCCGTATGTCAACATAATTTAGGTCGACTTCAATTTGTAGTGTAAACTTGCCCTAAGAGAGCCTCCTGTTGGTACTTGGAACTGCAAGAGTCCCCAGTGGTCTAGGAGTTCAGTTGGTCTTGACAGCCCAAGCTGAAGCCTAAGCTGTTGTGTCCACACTGCTATTAGCCTGCTACCTCAAACCCTACGTACCTGATGCTGTCTATCTGGTCTGGGAGGCTCCCAAATGCAGTGTAGACGTACTCTGAATGTCTGAACTGCCAGGCCTAGCCTTAGTCCATCTTGAAGAAATTCAGGAACCTGTGGTACCAATACAGATGCGGAGATGAGACCCTCGTCCTGGCCCCAATGGATAAAATTCAACAAGGGCCTTGACTCCATTGAGTTAGAAGATTTATTTCTGGAAGCTAAAAGTGTGGCTATTTCCTCTTCTGCATAATCACTTTGTCTTAAGTGACTCCATTCGAGAGCCAGGCAGGTAGACTCAGATTGTCTGGATTCTGATGCATGATTGGCCCTTGTAATATATCATTTCTAGATGGAAAGTAGATGGGAGGTTTATGAGTTATATCAAGGAGGTCAGCCAATCAAGCCCTCCTTGACCAGAATGGGACTACCAGAATTACTAGTGCTTCTTCACTCCTGATCTTTCATTGTGTTCTGGTGTGGACAGGAAAAGGGAATTCTTGTATGAGTCTCTTTGACTCTCTTTACAACAAAGTGTCTGTTCCCTGGCTTTGCGAACCCACAGGCAAAATCCTCTGACTTAGGTTGGAGGGAAACAGATCTATTGCTGGGAGGCCAAATTCCTTTACCAGGAGATGGAACCCCTCCAGATATAGTTCCCATTCTGGATGATCTAACTTTTGCCTCCTGAGCCAGCCACCCGTACCATTGATTTTCCATTGGATGTGAAGGGAGCTAACTGACTGAAGATCCTCCTCTGACCAAGTCATCATGAAGTCAGATTCTCTTTGAAGGACTGTAGACCTTATTCCCCCTTTCTCTGTTGATATAGGACCTGGTTGATGTGCTCTCATGTTCAGCACGAGGAGAACCCAGATAAGGGAGCAGAGCCTTGACACCATATAGGATGGCCTTTATCTCTCTCCAGTTATTGAACTTCTTTGTCTCAGTTTCCCCATCTGTACATGTGTGATGGACTCAATAAGCACCCGAGGAAAATTGTATTTGATAGCAAAATGAGAATTTTGTAGCAAGTGAAATTTTCACATAATATTATGTAGTGGAGTTATTCATTTGTACAGGGAGAAATGCTGAAGTGGAGAACTAGAGAGGCTTAGATGGATGATCACTGAAGACTATATGCTGAGGATTGAGAACAGACAAACAGGATCCTTGAAGAATGATTGGAAGCTGTGACTGGAGTGACTATTAATATTTTCTAGTGAGTATACATAAGGAAACAATAAATGTATGATAAAAATGTGGCAGGAACTGCAGGAGGTACTGCTGTTTCACAGTATTATTACCACTATTGGGAGGATTTTTAGTTAAGGTTTGTCAAGCACTTTGACAATGTAAAGTTGTTTATACATGGCAAAAACATGTCTTGATCATAAAGAGGTGTCAGACTCTCCACCCAGTTCCCATCAGTTTCTCTACATCTTGAGACCCAATATTTCCTCCCAGAGAAGAGAGAAGTAAATGGATATTTGATTCTATGCCCAATGTATAAACCAGCACAGGCTTTTGGGTGGGGGGAGAGGTGTGATGGGAAGTAATCTGCTACTGATAAGGGGCAGCAGAGATTGCTTTTCTCAGATGGTGCATGGAAGTGATTTTGAGTCTGAGACCCAATTCCTTCCCTAGATACTCCCTAGGGCAGTGCATCTACACTAAAGGCACAATCTAGTCCTTTATTAATAGTTATTTGTCATGATACCAGCACAGCTTAATTCCATCATTTTGTAGCATTGATCACTCCCCCCGACCCCACACACACACACACTCAGCATTCAAACAAATCATGCATCCTGCCGCATGTATCCTTTTTCCTGTGCAATATTTTCATCCTTTTTCCTGTAGGTATATTTCTGATCTGGTCTGGTAAGTTTCAGGGACTATGAAATGGAGTCACCGATTCTCTGATCCCTGTTCTCTTTTCCACAAATCACTTGTTGGTTAAAGAATTAAAGTGAATTCTGGAAAATGAGCACATTCTCCTTTGGACAGCACAAGTGAAGCACAGCTAATGTAAAGCATCTCTCTTTCTCTCTCTCTCTCTGGCTATATTTTACTGTAGGCAGAAAGATACTGTTATGTATGGTGTGCTGTATGTCATTATCAAGGCAGGAAATAATAAGCTAAGTTTGGTCCTGGAAAAAGGAAAGCTAACACACTTGCAGAAAAACAATCCGCAATACAGATATTCAGTGTAAGGGAGACACTTGATGAAAAGGACCTAAAAGGGTGATTGTAAATGAGATAGGATGTAATGAGAAGGACCCTCGACTCCCTGGGGTGAAGCAGCAGCAGGTAAAGCTAGTTGAAGAGTGCCCTGAAAAAGAACTGAGAATGCCCCCAAATAAGCAGAGAACTTTCTAAGAGAAGACTGCTGCAGTAACTCCAGCAGAGAGGCAGTCAAAGAAGTGTGGTTTACATTCTTATTGTCGTGGCAGTGAGATTTGGTGGCCATTCTGAGGAGTTCTGGGATTGTACAGTTTTGAATTTGTTTGAAATTAGATATTTCTTATTTTGGATGTGGGAGGTGTCATAAATGTGAAGTAGCCTAGAATTAGTGTTTACCTGTAAGGGGTTAAGCTAAAGGTAACCTGAGAGGTGGACAACTGACCAATGAGAAATTCCTCAGGAGACAAAGGATTTTAAGTTTCAGTTTTCTCTCTGGGTCTCTCTCTGTTCACCTCGGCTATGGGATGAACACAGCTATGTCTTTCACTGTAACTATAAGATTCTATCAAGTACTGTAGTCAGTAAGTTTACCTTCTTTTTATCACTTGGAGGGTTCTCAGTGGTGAGGGTTGGCTGGGTGCTTCTTGATATTGTAAGCTTCAGCAGAGATATCAACAGTGGGAGAAAATTGCCTCGGGGGAGAGGTTTGGTTTCTGAATCCTTTGGCTGATTATGGTAGATGCTGTTCTATTGATGGTTACAAGAGATTTATTCCTTTCTTCTTTTCTTTTATTAAAATCTTTCTTTTAAGAATCTGGCTGTTTGCTTTCCATTGTGTAAGATCCTGGTTTTGGATTGGGAACGTCTCACAGGATCAGGCGAGGTTTGGGTTTTTTATTCTCTCAAGCTTCCCAGGGAAGAAAGAAGTTTGGGGGGTTAGTGGAAAGGGAAAGAAGGGTCCCAAACTACCCTAGACCTAGTTTGGTGGTGGCAGTGTACCAGGTCCAGATACAGAAGAAGTTGTGTTCTGAGGGAAAACATTTTAACCCAAGCTGGTAAAATAAGCTTGGGGGGTGTTATTTCTTTTTTCATGCGGGTCCCCACTCTGAACTCAATTCTAGGCTACTTCACACTTATGACAGGAGGGCATGTAAAAGCATGTTTTATCCTTCATCCTGGGATATATATGCAAATTAAATATACCTTGAGATGGACTATAAGCCTACTATTGCAAACTGTTTAAAGTGCAGCTATTCTTTGAGCTGGGACTGTAAAATGGCACCTTCATAATCAGCATGTTTCTTGCACATATTTAGAGTCAGATCTGATTACTTTAGTTGCATAACTATGTTTATTGCTCCACTTATTTTTAACAATCAGTAATATACCCTCAAAAATTCTCAGGCTTGAACTTGGTTACCACAGTCCCATATTTAATACAATTCTAAATATTTTGCAATCTAAGACATAAGGATTTCCAATTTCTATTCCCAAATCAAAGTCAAATTTACTGGACCATTTTCTCCAGAAATCCTTTTTCTTCTTGTAACTGTGGTAACTACAGTATATTATCTGGTATTACCTGACTCCTTTCCTCCTTTTTAACTGTACTTTTTGTATCCTGGGTAAAAGAGGTGACAGCGAAAATTCAGCCCGGCTGGCAGTCACAAATTAAACCCCGGGGTGAAACCCTGGCCCCATTGAAATCAATGGGAGTTTTCCCATTGACCTTGATGGGGCCATGATTCCACCCCTCATATCTCTCTTACAAAACCAGTAGAGCCCTGGGCAAAACTGTGGAATCTTGTGTCACCAGCTAGAATTTTTAACTTCGCTTTCACTTTGCATTTCTTACTCATGGGATTAGAGTTTACTCCCATGAATGGTCTCATTTGAAGTCAATGGAATTATTCAAATGCAAAAACAACTCAGGTGAGTAATGGGTCCAGAATAAGTCTCCTGTAGATAAAAATGCCTGATAATCAGAAGGGAAATATTCCAGAAATATTGTGAGTGAGATTGGTAAGGTAATTATAAATCATTATCTAATTCTGGAATTTTGTTTAAAAATTTCAACAGGCAATTTGAGATGGGAAAGGCCTCAGTAGGCCATTTTATCCACACTTCTCCTGTCAATGTGGGATTATTCTTGGTACTGTATATTCTTGTGTGTATCACTTAGGTTAGTTTAGTAGAGTTGCACCTCTTCTTTGGGAAGTTATTTCATATTCTAGTAGATCTTCCCCTTAGAACATTTTTCATTTGGTGTTCAGACTCAATTTCCCTTTTCAAAAATTGAATATTTGTTGATAGTAATACACAATTTGGAAATGCAACCTAAGCAAAGAATAGAATTCACAACATAAAGAATATTGCACGTGGACTGGATTGCATTTCCTCTATCCGTATCTTTTTTGTTATTGTATTGACCAGTAATAAAACCAGTGTCCACTGCTGCATTAGAGAGTGCTTATCAGCAGTGGTCTCCATGACTTGATGCCTCTTTCATGCACCCTGAAATCACATAGGATTTTTCCCGTACATACTATACTTTTTGTTAATTCTAATTATTTATTGTTGGCATTTTAATTTTTAAAGGCAGAATGATATGACATAAATGGGACTTCTCACATGTGCCAGGCTATCTGGAGCAGCTCATGAGCATGACTGTGAACCTCAGGGCAGATGGTCCAGGAACAGGACACAAACCCCAAACTGGCTGTAAGTTCTCTATTTAGATTTCACCAACTAAGTGACAAGTGTGAACTACTGAAGCACTAGAACATGCAATCACAGACAGTCCCCTTGGACACTCCAGTATATCTTGCCACTCAGGCAGGCCTGTCTTTGTAACAGATGATCCCTTACATCAAAATCACAATATTCAGATTACTCCAAGTCCCAAAGGACCAGTAACTTTCCCCAGGTCTCTCACCAAAGACAAGGCTTATAGCCAATACTGTAATAAACTAACTATAGATATATCTAATTAAGAAAAGAAATGAGTTATATACAGGATCAGTGAGGCCTGGAGCCTTGGCATGAGCTGGCATTTGAACCGCTAGTGTCACAACATCCTTAACATCAAGCATGTCCTTAGGTGCTTTGCATAAGTGGGCCAGTGTGCTCAGCATTCAAAGTATCCAGTGATAGCATGCTTTCTTCTGCCTTCCTTCACGTCAGCACCAGCATCATTCCCCTCCCTGCTATGCAAAAGGTTGGGCAGGCTTCCACACGAGGTAGAAACTCTTTGTGGGTTGTGCATGTCGTGCAGGGCACAGAATCTACCCCTCCAACCCATGGACAGGCCACAGGCTGCATTGCAGCCCTTCCATGGCTGCTGACCTGCCTAGGGCTGGAACAGCTGGCATTACCCATTCTTTGCTCCTCTTGTCGGGGTTTGGGGCCAAAGGGTCACAACCATAAGCTTAGGTCCTTTGGCTCTTCCCTAGGTTCCCTCACTCAACCTAACTTTAGTGCTTCTCTCCAGACTAGTCTATTTGGAGCCAACATGGGATCATCTCTGCCTAGCCACTACTCATATCCCTCCATAGTAACTGCAGGTCTTGTACATCAGCACTTGGGTGAATCTCACCCTAATCACATTTGCGTGGTGTTATGGAAGTAACTTTTACACTTAATCAAATAAGAAAAAGAACATCAAAACTATCTTATAATTACAGCAAATGGCTATTGAGTATCAGGCCAGCATGGAACTTTTAGGCCTCCGACCTCTTTCAACAATTCCTACAGTTTGTTCTTTTGACATCCCTTGTACTTTCTCCAATAATTTTGCGGTTCTGGTCTCTTCACAGAAAATGAAGTGTTGTTAGCTGGGAGTAATGCATCAGCTATTCAGTGGGATTCAGCCCAAACTTACTGTTGCACCCTCTGTTTTTCTGTGTGTTCTTGCTGGGCTGAGCACAATTTAGCACATTGTCTTCCATGTGGTTAAACAGATGTGGTTTCAGGAAGAATTTAGCTCTACAATTCTCTTGATTATGTACAGACCAGAATAGAATCCCACTTACTTTCTTATAACAGTTGTGGTTATTTAGGGCCAACAAGAGAAAGCCATAGAAAACCTTATTTATCTTGATTTCAAAGATGCATTTACCACTGTACCGCACAACAAAATTTCCACTCAAGGTCACACAGCATGTTTATTGGGGAGAAAACTGTTCAAAGGGATTAAGGATTGGATTAGGAAAAGGGAACAGAGGGTGCCAATAAAAGGGAGCCATTCAACATGTATAGAGGTAACAAGCAAAGTGTTACAAAGGGCTGGCATTAGTCCTGCTTTTGTTTATACAGTAAATGAAACTCAGGAGGTATCAAAAGAGAGCAAATTATACTAATGACAGAAAATAAGCACACTGGGCTTCATTCTGCAAGAATGGGAGCACCCAGGCCCTGATCTAGCCAGGCACTTCAACATACGCATTGCTGGATTAGAGGCAGCACCAAGCAGGATCGAACCAGAATGGAGTGAACACATTCAGATGTCTTTGGATGGGGAACTGAAAGGCTCGGGTAACGGGATAAAGAGCTTTTTCCCTCTAAGCATGTGTTCTAACTCTAGCCCAGGTAGGGAGTGACCCAAGGTCATGGCTGCTGAAGGATGTGAGGGGTCTGCTGGTATGTGATATGAGATGGTATAGCTAAAATATAGTATGTCACAATACAAAATACTAGTAAGTAATAAGATCAGAGGTCTTATTCTCTACTGCCATTACACTCTGTCTGCACACAGAATGTAACAGGCTCCAGAAGTAGAATGCTGTCCCAGAGGGCAACCAACCTCTAGCAGGATTATGAAGCTTGGATTATGGATAAACTTCAGTCAGAGTCAGTGAGCCAGGGTTTGTGCCAGTAAATCTCATTGCACACTAACTCTAGAACAGGAGGTCCTGGTGGAGGAAAGTCTTCCGATGGAGTTACGATACAAGGCGCAATCTTCCCTCTGCTATGAGATAATGGAGGGAGGGGGAAAACACTGTTCCAAAAATGGATGGCATGGTTCACAGAGGATTTGTGGTTAAAGCACAGTTAAATATATACCTCTTCAGAGCACTGCTGCTGCAGCTTCTTCTGCCAGGACCTTTATGGAGTCCTGGTGAAAGGTAAAACTGCTTTCAGTTGTGAATAGCTCAAGGAAGTGTCTGCCATCCCCTGAAGTGAGAAGCTTTGTTGTGCAGGAGAGGTGAACCTGGGCCAGATTAGTTAACTTAAGCAAATGTTAGCAAGAATCAGTAGATCTGATACTGATTTTTGTACCTTCTGACATATCTCAGTTAGCTTTAAAGTTAACGTGTCAGCATATGACTCAGCTTGATATGGGATTGATATTTGTCATCACAAGAGCAGTCCTTGAAAGGACTGAGGCTGAGCACTGATATGGATGCTTATCCAAACTCTTTGGTTCAGAAATTGTGCGGGAAAGGTCTTTAGAACAATTTTTAGTAAGATTTCCAGTAGTTCTGGTTTCAGTTGGGTCAGTAATGCAATAAGCACAACTTACTTTGTGACACAATCTGCATTTCTACATCCTGTCCTATGGGAAACCAGAACGAGATATTTTTATTATTTAACATATTGTATGTAACAGTCAGACGTTTTTCAAAGTTGCCTCAATACCATGTTCATTCAGCATAAACTCACATTCAGCATTAACCAGAAGTTCTACACGGCACCCAAGGGACAACTTAATTGTACAATCTCCCTGTTTCATCTTGAATGAGACAAGGGTTTTACTATGATCTGTGCCTGTTTCAAGTGCTTTTGGGACTCCCCAGCTAATGGGATCAGGTCGTTCCAGCCACACCAGATACCATGAACTAAATTCATCCCAACTTCTTTAGAGACACTCTTAAAGGATACAGCTCACAGGATGAATCTGACCCAATTAAGACTAGCAAAGAATCATGCCTAAAGATGTTAGCCCTTCTGAGTGACAAGCAAAATGCCACATGAAAGCCAGGGCATTCATAGACAGTCACCTGGCCTTCTCCATCTCATGGTCCCTGCAAGTGACCAATCATTAAAGGAGTTTTCAAACTTTTGCTTACATGGTTAAGAGTCACTAGTCCTTCCGCTGCATGAACAACCTGTGTGAGTACTCTTCCTACAACCATCTGCAAAAAGCATTACTGGGCAGTTAAATAAGTAAACACCTATTCCCATATTCAGAGTAGCTGCAAGTCATTTAATTCTCAAAAGGCAAATGAAAACAGAAAAGGGAAAACTGAAGGGAAAAATTATATCTACTACGCAGAAAGAATGTTTCACATTAGATAGGTAGATAGCCACATTATAGTCTAGAGCTGCTCATAGAACAAGTTTATGTTGTGTGGGAAATTCCAACATTCTGAAACTTGTTTTCATCCCAAAGTGCGATGAAAAAGTTGAAATTTTTCACAGAGCAGAAATTTTTAAATATTTGTATGTGACATCAAAATGATCTGAAATGTTTTGTTTCAACAAAGTCAAAACATATCATCACAAATATTAAATATGGATATATTTGATCATTTTATATAAGTTGGAATGAAACAAAATAAGAAAATTAAAATGAAAGTAAATGAAAATTTAATGGAAATCAGCATATTCCATGAAACAGTTCAAAATAGTGTTTTCCGACAAAAAATGTTTCTTCTAAATTTTTCAGACATCTCTATTTTAGCTTAAATTACCTATATATATCCATCTTACAGGTAGGTTGGAAGAATGTTTATATTATTATCTGAATCAACTCCTGTCAAAATCATTGGTAATATATAATCAGTTTCTAGTTGATGGTTACATGTAAAACATGAATATAAACAGTGTTCATGATCACCATCCTAATTACAGAACAATGAAACATCTTGCTCCCTACTCACTCTAGGGTTGCCAACTTTCTACTCACACAAAATGGAACACCGTTGCCCCACCCCCACCCCTCCTGTGGGGCCCCGCTCCTGTGCCACCCCTTCTCCGAGGCCCCAGTCCTTCTCACTCCACCCCCTTCCCATTGCTCGCTCTCCCCATCATCACTCACTCGCTCATTTACACTGGGCTGGCTCAGCATTTGGAATGCGGGAAGGGTGAGAGGTGCAGGCTTGGGGGTGGGCCATAAATGAGGGGTTGAGGGTACGGGAGGGGGCTCCAGACTGTGGCAGGGGGTAGGATTATGAGGGGGTGAGCGCTCCAACTGGAGTATGGGGTCTGATGTGTGGCCAGGGATGAGGGGGCTAGGGTGTAGGAGGTGCTCCGCGCTGACATCAAGGTGATCAGAGGATGGGAGGGGGATCAAGGCTAGGGCAGGGGGTTGGAGAGTGGGAGGGGGTCAGGGGCACAGGCTCCAGTTGGCACTTACTTCAAGCAGCTCCTGGAAGCACCAGAAGAATATCCTCCTCTCTGGCTCCTAGGCAGAGACATAGCCAGGTGGCTCTGTGCACTGCGCAGTCCACAGACGCTACCCCTGTTGCTCCCACTGGCTGAGGTTCCCGGACAATAGGAACTGCAGAGCCAGTGCCTGGGATGGGGACAGTGTGCAGAGTTCCCTGGCTGCTTCCATGTTTAGGAGTCGGAGGGGGGACATGCTGCTGCTTCTGGGTGTCATGCAAACACTGCCTTAGCCCCACTGCACTGCCATCCGGACTTTTAATGGCCTGGTCAGTGGTACTGACTGGAGCAGCCAGGGTACCTTTTCAACCAGGCATTCTGATTGAAAACGGACAACTTGTATCCCTAGCTCCCCCAGAAATCACAAACCCCGATTGCACAGCAAGTGAGAGGGCAAAATGCAATGTCTCCGCCACACTCCCAATTCCTGCTAGTGAAGAGAATGAGACGCTGGATCATGGAATCAAACCTCGGTCTCTCACATAGTAGGGGAGAGCACAGGGCCAGCAGGCCGGCCATTTTTAAACACCTTAACAAGGTTTTGCAAATTGTATAATTACAGTGGTTAGCAGAAAACTTTTGGAAAACCAGTGTTTGACAGCACTGAAAAGAAGCCCTTTGAAGTGGCAAGCTTTAATAGTGCCAAAATAGTACCAGAGAATATATCAACACAGAAAAAGTAGGGACCGAAGCAGAACTGGTGCTGCATTTGGAGAGCCAGAAGTGAGGCCTGTGTTGATAAAGGATCGTCTGAAATGGAGCTGGTACTGCCATGGCAGGACTGATAATAAGGGTGGCATTGCTGAACATGGGTTAGGAGTAGATTATTCTGACAGGGTGTCAGGATCAAATGCTCATATTCCTAAAATGTCCTCTCACAGGCAACTGATCTTGCTGTGAAATATATTTATTTTCTTTTAAACTAAACATTTTTATAACGTAACCCAAGGTAGACTTTTCTAACACTAAGGATGAGTTTACCTCTACAAAGCAAGGACATTCAGAGTTACCGTTCTCATTCTGTCCTTTCCTTGATAAACTGTGCCTAAAGCTAATAGGGCAGAGTAAATTTCTTTGATTTGATTATACATGGCTCACTAGTATTGTTTAAACGCTAAACTAATATTGTTTAAATCTTGTCTTCAGTCACTCATAACTTTCCAAGACCAGTACTGTGACAGGGTGCTAACAGGAGAACTGCTAGCAAACCCTCTGTCATCCCAGCTACACTAAGGGAAGGTAAATTGGAGCTGGGGAGGCCACCTGGTCCTGATTGGCAGAGCAGGAGCAGCTGCTGTCTCTGCAGGCTGGGGCTGGTTAAAAGCCCCAGAGGAAGGTGGTGGGGGGAGCTGGACAGGAAAAGTACCTGCAAAGGAGGTGGAGGAGCTAGGGAGAAGGGAAGCTGTTCTGAGGGGATGCAGGAAGGACTAGCCTGCCCTTCTCTCCTGATGAGGGGAAGAGAGAAGGAACTTTGTATATATTGTGCTGTGAAGGTGGTGGGAGTGCGTCTTGTACAATAAACCACAGGTGAGCACTGCAAACTGGGTCTCCTGAGTGACTTTCTGGGACAAACAGGGGCAGGAGCCAGGAGAGCCCTGCAGGTATCCTCTTACATGCACCTACTGCATTGGGCTGAAATTTTTCAAGCCCGGTCTGAGCCCAAGACTGATTTTTGTTGCTGAAAGTTTTGGTTTCTTTCAGAAAAAGAAATGTGAAGAGGAAAAAAACCAACACTTTCAACATTAGTGGGGAAAAAACCTTGAAACATTTTCTTTTATTCAATTTTAATGTTGAAAGAGGTGGCAGTCAAAAATCTGAAAGAAGGCAGGGAACTAATCTGCATAAAAGGAGGAAGACTTGGTTTGGATATGTATATGTTTCCACCCTTTGAAAATTGTACTTTGAACATGTATAGCGTGCAGTGCTGCTAACCCAAAAAGGTTCAAAAATCATGTCAAGACACAAAAAATCATGAGTGACTTACAAATCATGAGGTGTTTTTAAAAATAAAGTTGGGATTTATTTATGCCTTTAATATACACAGGTTACATTTCCAGGCTGTTCTCCCGAGCCATGGGAGCTAGAAACTTACTTTCTTTTAATGACAGCTGAGATTCTCAGGTAATAACCTGCTTCTAGCAGCTGGGGCTTTAAGAAGAACACCAAATATTACAGGACTCTCAATAAAACTGTGAGTTGGTGTCAGGGGTCCCTCCTGACTCTGAACTCTAGGGTACAGAGGTGGGCACCCTCCATGAAAAGACCCCCTAAGCTTAGTTTACCAGCTTAGGTTAAAACTTCCCCAAGACACAAGTTTCTCCTATGAGTGGCTGATAGGCTGCCACCACCAAGTGTAAACAAGAATTAGGGAAAAGGCCACTTGTAGCCCTTTATTCCTCCCAAATAATCCCCATTCAAGTCTACACCCCTCTTCCTGGGAAAGGCTTGAGATAAACCCCTCACCCATCCTTACAGCTGAGCCCAATCCAAAAATCCTGGATCTATACAATGGGGAAAAAAAAGAATTTTAATTAAAGAAAAAAACAATTTACCTCTATAAAAATCAGTGTGGAAGCACTCTGAGTCAGAAAAGATTAAAAGAAAAACCCACAGAGGAATCTTCTGTGTTTAGTTTCGAAGTTACAGAGAAAACACAGGAATATCTCCCTAAAACATGAGAAATTCACAAGTAAGAAACAAATATAAGTTAACACGCCTTGCCTGGCTATTACTTACTATTTGTGATGGTTAGAAACTGATAGAAAAAGCTGTCTGGCTCCTTTGAAATCCCCAAAGCAAACAAACCACAAACAAAGGCACACAGAACAAAGGCCTTCCCTCCCCCAGATTTGAAAGCATCTTCGGTCCCCATTGGTCCTTTTGGTCAGGTGCCAACCAGGTTCTTTTAGCTTCTTAACCCCTTACAGGTAAGAAGGAATTCTAGGCTACTTTATTGTTATGACAGTTGGTAACATGGATTATGCTTTAACAATAGCAGTGATACTATTAACAACAATCTTCCCATGTTCCAAAGAAAGTTAGGTTTCCCTTTGCACGTATGCATGGGCAAGCCAGCTGTAGTGTGATTATCATACAGCTCTTAAAGGCAAGGATTGCTTTGGCACAATGATGTCCTGATCTCATTTGGGGGTCCTGACACTACTATCATAGAAATAATAGATATAATTAAAAATGAAACTAAATGCTGACCATTATGTTAATTTAAGGGACATCTGTCACTGTTCCAAAGCAACTGCACCTGTCTTCTCCCCTCCATGGTCACCAAGGGCACTCATTGCTGAATCTTTAAAGGTATGTCTATACTGGAGCTGGCAGTGGAGTTTCCAGCTTGGTTAGACATACCCATGCATTCTGTGACAAAGGAAATGCACTAAAACCAGCAAAGTAGCTGTGGTGGTGTGAGTGGCATGATATATCCAGGGTAGGCAAGTATACAGAGTTTCAGACTGGATCATACTTTGGCAGCTAGCCTGTCCCACTTCTTGTACTGCTGTGACTACATTTCCGCTTTTAGTGCAATGGCGCTGACCAAGTTAGTGCATGTATGTCTACTCAAGCCGGAATTTACACCTCCAGCTCCACCGTAGACACATTCTTTGGGTATGTCTACACTGCAAGTCAGACTAGGATTTGAATTCAGGTTCAGGTCTATACCCCCTTCCAGCTCACACAAATCAAGCTAACCCAGGGCTCAGACCCAGGATTCCAGGACCCCACAAGGGTGGAATATCCAAGCTTGAGTCATGTCAGGACACTGGGTTCAAGCCCTATTGCTTTTCAGCGTAGGCACAACCCCACTAGACTCATGCTCAGGCAGTCCACAAAAAGTATCCCACAATCCCACAGGCCGACTCTGTTCTCTGAACAGTCACATTTTCCCACACAGCACCATGAACAAGGGACCATATTTTGGAAGGGCACTAAAAAGTCTGGGAATATGATGGGACAGACTTGGGCCCACATAATGCAGTGTAGATGCTGGAGACCCAGGTTGGGACTGAGGGTCCAACAATTACTAACCTGGGGTTGCAAATCAATATAGATGCTAGAGCCCTCGGTTAACAAACCCAGATCTCTTAACTCAAGTTCTGCTAAGGCAGGGCTTATATTGCAGTGTAGACATGCACCCAAAAGGGTCTAGTCCTGAAAACTTTTTTTTAAAGGAAAGTTGAGATTCTCATCAAATCACAGGACTCCAGGACCTGGTGCTTTAAGAGAAAAAAACACCAAACATCATGGGACTCAATAAAACCACAAGAGATGGCAACACAGTGGTGAAGGTGCATTGAAAAAGGACAGAAATGGCCAGAGATATAATGGAGTAACAGCAAAATAAAGATAAGCAAGACTGAACAATATAGGGACAAAACACAGAACCTTATTCTGCTATCTTTACTTATTCATGCTAAATAGAATCTTATTCTGGACTAAACTGTGATACCCTTACTTAAATTGGTTAGAAACTTGCCCCGCAAGCAGTCTGAACTGATAGCAATAAAACTTCCCAACATGAGTCAGGTCATCACAATGCGACCCACTGTGAGATGGCAAAATTGGCTCAACAGTCCCTTGAGAACTAAATGATTCTGGTGGAGCCCAATACTTCAAATGAACGAAAAATGAATTTTACAATTTCTAAAGAGTTAAAAGGAGATTTCTATATCTGATCTTAATACATTTATATATGCTAGTAAAGAGGATGGGGGAAAAAATGGTTAAGCACAGATAGGCGCTAGTGCAGCGGTTCTCAAACTGTGGGTCACAACCCCCCGGGGGGTCACGGGGTGATTCCTGGGGGGTCGCGAGCTGTCTGTGCTGTCGAAGTGCCACCAAATAGAACACTTCTGCTTTCGGTGGCATTTCGGCGGACATGCTGTGTGTTTCACAAAGTGCTTGGAAGAGCCACCGAAGTGAATGTTTCTGGTTTCGACGCCTTTTCGGGGGACACTGTGAAGCACACAGCATGTCCACCGAAGTGCAGCCGAAAGTGGAAGTGTTCTGTTCAGCGGCATTTCGGCGGACACACATGGGTTGTGGTGGCCCGCGGGGAAGAGAAAAAGGGCCACCGCAACAAAAAGTTTGAGAACCGCCGCGCTAGTGACAAAGTACAGGTAGTAAAACATAACAAAGCCCCATTTAAATATAACACATGAAGGCAAGCAACTGAATATTGACAAATTGTACAAATGCCTATTGATTAAATATGTGTCCCCACAGGAAAAGATGCAAAGATAAAATTTCTAGACACCATAAAATACTTTTTTTGGTATCAACTAGTCCTGGAACTCACAACGGTAGAGGCAATTCTTGATGTAATCCTAAGTGGCACAGAAATTCACGCCTAAAAAAACAGAACCACTCAGTAATAGCGACAATAAAGAAATTAAATTTAACATGTCTGAAGGGGGGAAAAGAACAAAGAAACCTACCACAGATACATTCAACTTCAAAAAGGGGAATTAAACAAAAATGAGGAAGCTAGTTAAATAGAAATTAAAAGGAACAATCACAAGGGTGAAATGCCTGCAAATTAGATGGAGTTTATCTAAAGACACCATAATAAAGGCTCAAACTAAAATATATACCACAAATAAAAATATGCCAGCATGAGTAAAAGAGGCCATTAGGGGCAAAATGAATCCTTTAAAAATTGGAACTCAAAGCCTAGTGAAGAAAATAGAAAAATGTATAACTGGCAAGTCAAGTGTAAAAGTAAATTAGGCAAGCGGGCCAAGAAAGAATTTGAAGAGCAATTAATTAAGGACACAAAAACTAAATAGTAAAGTAATTTTTAAATACATTAGAAGGACAAAGGCTGTCAAACAGTCAATGGGGCCACTGGATCATCAAGGTGCTAAAGGAGCACCTAAGGAAGACAAGGCCATTACAGAGAAGCTAAATTAATTATTTGCATTGGTCTGCACTACAGAAGATGTGGGGGAGATCACGACACTCAAGCCATTCTTTGTAGGTGACAAAGCTGAGGAAGTGTCCCAGGTCGAGGTGTCCACAGAGGAGGTTTTGAATCAAACAGATGTTACTGTTTAGTTTAAGACCCCAGGCTCAGATGGGATTCACCCCAGACCTCTGAAGGAACTCAAACAGGAAATTACAGAACTACTAACTGTGGTATATAATCTATCACTTAAATCAGTTCTGTACCTGATGACTGGAGGATAGCTAATGTGATGCCATTTAAAAAAAAAAAAGTCCAGAGGTGATCCCAGCAGTTAAAGGCCAAAAAGCTTGATTTCAGGACTAAGTAAACTGGCTGAAACTATAGTAGAAAAAACATAATTATCAGTAACATATATAAACAGTATGTTGGAGAAGACTCAACATTTTTGTAAAAGAAAATCATGCCTCACCAATCTATTACAATTCTTTGAGGGAGTCAACAAGCATTGTGGACAAAGGGGATTCCGTTGATATAGTGTAGCTGGACTTTCAGAAAGCAAATGACAAGGCTCACCAAAGACTTTTAAGCAAAGTAAGCAGTCATGGGATAAGAGGGAAGGTCCTCTCATGGATCAGTAGCAAGTTAAAGGGTAGGAAACAAAGAGTAGGAATAAATGGTCGGTTTTCACAATTTGAGAGGTAAATAGTGGGGTCCCCGAAGGATCTATATTGGGAGGTGTACTATTCAGCATATTCACAAATGATCTGGAAAAGCTGGTGAACACTGAGGTGGGTGGCAAAATTTGAAGATGATACAAAATTACTCAGGATAGTCTAAAACTAATGGTGAAGAGCTACATAGAAATCTCACTAAACTGGGTGACTGGGCAACAAAATGGTGGATGAAATTCAATGTTGATAAATGCAAAATAATGCACATTGGAAAAAATAATCCCAACTATATATACACAAAATGAAACGGCCTAAATTAGCTGTTTCCACTCAAAAATGTGTGTCTTTTCAATTGCTGTGACACCAGTAGTATAGTGTAAACATGTAAAATTTCCAAAAGATTCTTTAATGAGGAGTGATGGTGGGCTGTCCATTTTATTAATAGTTATTTAATAAATTACATTTAGTTTGTAAAAGAAATAATCATGATGCATCACCCTCATCCGCTGAAACTTTTCTTCAGAATACACAGTGGCACAAATCTATAACTGCAACTTCATTTCCATTTAAAAACAAGACTTCAAATTAGATGCAGGATTGGAGGAATCCTATATTATCTCATACCCACTTCTATGTTCCACTCTTTCAAGTCAGAGAAACCTCCCAAATCATCAGCACGTTGCATCGATGCTCTTACATAGTAGTCGCCAATATCTTGGACTACAGAACAGACAGCACTTTGCAACTAAGATTGCCTGACCTGAGTCAACTTCTGACCATTGTTGCTGGAAGCAATGGAAAAGGACTACTGAGAAGAACTCTTGGGAGTGGATGGGTCTCTTTTGTACATTTACTAGTGTTTTGTCAAGCCTACTTTTGAAACCCCTATCACTGTAGATATTGACATCTTGAGCCGACAACACATTAGCAAATTACAATAGGAAACAATCCTACATTGGCAGAAATATGACCTCATAAATTGTTTCCATCACTATTATAAGTCTATGATTTAATAACAATTGATGATTTTCCATGGCTGCAGGCAGGAATCTGTAACAAGACAGACTTTAAAAAGAAAAAAGAAAAAATGTAAAGAAATGAAAATGGCAGATAAAGAAAACAACAAGGGAGAGAAAAGGAGCAGCGTTGATATGTATAGAAAGTGGCCATATGTAAAGGCATTGAACTGGGACTCAGGAAAATTAGTCCACTTCCCAGATGACCATGGCAATCTTTAACCTCTCCATGCTTCAGTTCTCCATCTGTAAAATAGTAGGCTACAATCAAGGGTATTCAAGAATGCACTAAAAAAAAAAACTTTGTCAAAGGTGCCCAGAGTATTAAAAGGGTTCTCTTTTATTGTATTTCATAAAAATCCAAATAAATTAATAGGGAGGCACTCAGATACTATAGAGATGAAGCCATATAAGTACCCACTTAGAAATTAAAATAAAATTGTTTTCAGTTTTTCTTAGGCCATGGTTACACTGGCACTTTATAGCGCTATAAAGCCCCCACGAGCGCTATAACCTCCTCCCCGTCCACACTGGCAAGGCACGTAGAGCGCTATAACTGCTGAGTTATAGCGCTATTATTAATCCACCTCCGCATGGGGAATAAGGGCTGTAGCGCAGCTGCTGTAGCGCTACAGCAAGGATGTGGACACCCACTGCGCTACAAGTAATCTCTGGAGATGCCTAGAGCCATTTAAGGCAATTGACGTCTCTTCCCTTTGTTTTGAACTCGGCTGGAGGAATGCGGAAGTACCTCTTTAGAGTTTCTTTCTTAACTCCGCAGATAAGCAATGCAAATGTTTAAGGAGGGAGCCTGTGTGAAAACAAAGCCTTCTGTGAACGGAGGCTCACTGACAGGCTTTCAGAAAAACGGAAAAACCACTGTCTCTCTCCCTCCGCAAACACACAACGCATCCCCCCTCACCCCCCTCGTTTAAAAAGCACGTTGCACCCAGCTGAATGCTGGGATACCTGCCCTAATGCGCTGCTCTTAATGCCGCATTAAGTGCCCCAAATGTGGCCATGCTATACCGCTGGCGCATCTGAGTGTGGACATACAATAGCGCTATACATATTCCTGTATAAGGGGACCGCTATAACCTATAGCGCTATAATCTTGTAAGTGTAACCATACCCTTAGAGTGGAAAATGTAGGTCTAATCCAAAGTCCATTACAGCTAATGGGGGTCTTTCCATTGATTTCAGTGGGCTTTAGATCATGTCCAGTATTTATTTACACCCTTGGATTATGCAAAAGTGAAAATGAATAGATTTTACTCAAATGTTCCCTGTAAAATTCACCTCTGGGCTGAAACGAAGCACAAAAGGTTTCAATCCAAAAAGGAGACTTTTAGATTGTTGTGGATGTGGAATCTGGAGGACATAAAGCAAGTTGCCATTTAAGATAACTGCAAGCATTCACTACCATGTTACAGCTCTAATTTGCAAATGTTTATGGATTGGAATGTTGTTGTGGAAATTGTAGTTGCTTTTTCTGTTCTGCCACTTGCTTTTGAGAAAACCGGCTAATTAAAATAAATTATGTTCTGTCATTCTTGTTGAGATGTGTAGAAATCTTCTAGCACAGCTACCCAAAATTAAATGTAATTTACATATTAATTATTTTTCTTTGTTGAAAGAATTATTAGCTCTTTTATAGCACTTTTTGTTTGTAGGTCTCCATGCACTTTAAAAAAAAAGGGAAGCAACAGTGTTCCTATTTTACACATGGAGAAACTGAGGCACAGAGAAAGGGAAATTGACTTGCCCAAGTCTCAGAAAGGAACAGTGAGAATATAAACCAAATCGGCTGCCTTCTAGAACAGTACACTAACCACTGGGAAATACTGCCTCTTCTCTTCCATTTGAAAGCATATGGAAGATTCAGAGAAAAATAAATCATTTTATATGTGTTGCAGAAAGAAGTTACAGTATCATCAGAATATTGCACTTCACTATCAATCAGGAAACTAAAAAGCAGAACACATTTTTCAAATTAGAAAGAAGGAATGAGAAACACCCCTGTCTGCAGTGATCTGAATCATTTTGTAGATTTAGCTATTTTAATACTATTACTAATCATAATACCAGTTTCAGAGGTGCATGCATGTCATCCCAACTACTTGGGAGGCCGAGGCAAGCAGATCACTCAGGAGTTCTGGGCTGAGGTGCACTACACTGACCGGGTGTCCGGTGTCACTGACAGCTTGGCCAGTGGGTGGCTTAAGCACTGGCTAGAAAAGTGGTTTTAAAAAAAAATAGTCTGGCAACTCAGTTGAAGAAAATTGTTGATGCCCATGGCCCAACTGTGGGAGGGGCTCAGGGCTCGGGTGCGGGGAAAGGGCTTCAGGGTAGGGCCAGGAATGAGGGGTTTAGGGTATGGGAGGGGGCTCTGGGCTAGGGGTGCAGGCTCTGGTGTGGGGCTGGGGATTAGAGGTTTGGGGTGCAGGAAGGGGCTCAGGGTTTGGAGGGACTCAGGGCGGGGGCAAGGGATTGGGGATCAGGGTTGAGGTATGGGCTTACCTCAGGAGGCTCCCGGTCAGTGACACAGCCTGGGTACAGAGGCAGTCTTTCTGCCTGTCCAGCACCGTGGACCGTGCTGCACCCTGGAAGTGGCCAGCAGCAGGTCTGGCTCCTGGACGGAATTGTGCAAGCAGCTCTGCACAGCTCTCACCCGCAAGCACCACGCCCCCCGCCCCAGTGTGGAACCAGAGCTCAGGGCGGGGCCAACATACAGAGCACCGTGGCCCTGCCCGCCTAGGAGCTGGATGTGATGCTGGACGCTTCTGGGGCACAGCACAGTGTCAAAACAGGTGGGGACTAGCCTGCTTTAGCCAGGCAGCAGCACCGATGGGACTTTTAATGGACCGGTCAGCGGTGCTGACTAGAGCCCTCACAACCCAGTACCAGCACTGAGTCATGACCCACTGGACTAGAAAACGAATGACTTCTTGTGACCAGCGCTCTCTCTGAGGGCTGATGGACTGATTGATCAAAGTGATATCAACTAATTATAATAACAGTTTTATTCTGTAGACAAATCATTAATTTTATTTGCAGCTAACAATGACATGTCATCACAATAGATTTGTACAACATCCAAACCTCTGCATGTAAATAAATTGTCACAACCTCAGTTTCATGAAGAAAACAGAGGGTTAAACAGCTCTGCTATCAGCACATCAAGCAACCCAAGGCTGGAACTGGGAAGGCCAGTACAATAGAATTGTCACCCAAGGGACAAGACACAGCACAAAAGTAAAGACAGTTTCTCCCTGGAACATTGCATGAAAATCCATTGAGTCCTGTTGTGAAAGGGAACACCCTTCTCTGAAAGGGATGCTTGCTTTTCTGTAGTATTACCTATCCATGTTCTAAGTATTTGGTCATTTTCCCTTTGCCCCTTCACTGCTGTTTCATTGGAAGAGGAATCTTCCCCGTTATCAGCTTGCATCCCCGCAGGAGGGCAGAGATGTGTTTGTTGGCCAGCAAAAACGAACAGGACCAGCTGAACAAAGAAGTCAGCTTTTCTTCCAGAAGATGAGGAAATAATCAAAGGCCAGATTTGTCTGAGGACAATCTTCTACTCCAAGTTGTGAAACAAACTTGATACTTGGTAATGACAAAAGATTGGGGAGGAGAGAGGGGAAGGATGAATGAAGTCATCTTACTGAAACAGAATCAGCTGTGTCATATCAAAGAAAATGCTGATGGGACTGCAGATGAGGTACATGGACGTATCCTACAGCATTTAGGGTTAGTGTGTGTGCCATATAAGAACAGCCCTTAAGGAAAAGATGGGTTAGAGTTGCACTATCCCAGGGGAATGAGAGGGCGGGATTATTCCTCAGGGCACAATCCTTCTCCTAGCTCTTTGATACACAGGCTACACACCATCTGCAGGCCAATTGAGCAGTGAGGGAAGAGACAGACACATCTCCTCCCTGTGGCTTTCATGTGCTGGGCATCCTTTAGAGAACATGCAGGAAACAGTCCTCTATTCCTGAAAGTATGCAGGGACTGAGCGGGGCAGCAGGAGTAAAGATCCAGTCGCAACCTGGCCCATACAGAGCCAGAAAAACTATTCAAAAATAATCTTCCTCCACAATACAAAAATCATATGTTTTATTCATATACCATCATTAAAGTTTCCATTCTTTTCCACTGCATCTTCTACAGAGAATATTGTGGCTCACTGTTTCAGCCACACGTCCACTATAGTAGTAATGACATTTATTTACTGCTTTTCAGCTCAGGATTTTAAAGCACTTTTCAAGCAGTGGACCCAAGCCTGCAGTACTTGAAATCCGAGGCCTGATCCTGCAAGGTTTCTGACTGCCTCTTCTTTAATGCTCATTAATCCTTGCAGAATCAAATGGTTAAACCTGCCTGTGGAATCAATGGGAGATATGAGTGTGCAAAAAATACAAGATCAAACCCATTAGTTAATTATGTCTTACACTACTCCAAGAGATATGAAAGAATTATCTCACCCATCACTAACACACAGTCACTTCTCAAGTGGTATAAAGCAGCTGTTGTCAGTGCAAAGAAACAGGACACAACAGTTTCAGTCAACAGATAAAATTATATAACTATTTCCATTTCCACAGTTTGTCAATTTTAATTCTTCCCAGAAAAAAGCTGTTACAGTGTAATTGCCCTTACTGTACTCTAAAATGTGCTTATAATGAATGGTCATAAGCACTAGCATGAATGAATAGTTGCCAAGCAACCAATAAACTAAAGGTTCCAAATAGCATGACCCCTCTTTAAAAGATAAAGCTCTGACCATAATTATTTTTAAAATCCATTTCTGCAGCAAGCAAAATCATGTTTGGAACTCCAATATAGGTCTTTTTAATACAAACTGAAACCAAATCTGTCATCTGACACATCAGAGAAGGCAAACCAAGCATAGTCAACCCACCCCCTCACATTATGGTGAGTGGCAGGGAGTGGAGATGGAAAATGGGTCAAGCAATAAACTGTAATCCAATATGGAGGGGTGAACAGCACTCATGATTAAAGAAGAACATTCAAAAGATATTAAGTATCTTTAAACAACACCAAGAAGTAAGCAGTCTTCTAGGATTTTAACACCATAAACCAATTATGAGTTAAGGTAAAAGAAGGAGAAAGAGAGGATTTAAAATTGAGAGGACAGGTAGATATAGGTTAAAATATTTTGAAATCTATATATTCACCATTGTATCTTTATAAACTCTTACAACTGAGCCCTGCCAAGTGCGTAGGCAGAATTAAGGTGCCTAGAGCAAGCACTGACCTTTCAGATGGATTCAAATAAAATTGACAAAAAGAGGCATAAATCTTAAACCACTTTAAAAAAAAAACAGCATACACATTCTGAGAAAACAATGAACAGTAATGTATTACTTTCACAATATTTTACTATACGGTGGCCTCCTCAGTGATGGAAGCTGACTTTTTAAGACAATAAATTCAATAATTTTAGAAAGATCTTATGAAATAAAAGAAAAACATAGCAAACTGCAGTGTATTTATCTTGCAAAGTTCATAAAACACTTTATTTAACCAAACCTTTTCTTTCATAAAACTGAGAGCTACTAATGGATTTGATGTACAAATACTAAACAACTGACTATTTGTAACAGTAGATGAGATTCATCCTAATTCTAAACAGTTCCCTCTCATTAAAACCATAGAAGCCCTAAAAAACTAACACATGACTTGGATTGTGTAAACTCTTTGGGACAGGGACCATCTTTGTTTTCTGTCTGCATATTGCCTTACGCAATGGAGACCGATCCAGGACTGGGCCCCTGAGTATTCCTCTAATACTAATAATAAATAATATTTCACTCCAGTAGAATATTAAACTGTTTGTATTCTTAAACACAGGAATTATGTTTTGAATTATAGCAGGTAATATAATAATCCAAACAATAATAATCTCCATGCATATTTCATAGTTACACTAAAAGAAAGGCCAACTCATTGTATAGTACCATCTGCTTTTTATGATGGAAGAGTGTGAAAAGCCTTCTGTTAGCTACCAGAGCTAACTTTCTGATTAACATCCATTTATATTAATGCTGCGACACAATGCTAGATGTATAGATCTATTCGTCAGAAGCCTTTACAGCTAAAATTTTTTGTACCTGCTTTTTCTAATTAAGTACTGACTACACTACATTATATCTAAATTCTCTACTGAGTAATATACCTCATCCAGCTAGCTACACCCACCATTAATATTAACAAATGGTCCTTCAACATCCTTTTATAAATATACCCACCACTTCAGTGCGTAAGGAGTGCACGACTGGGCCCTTAAAATACTTGAACGTAATGTATAATGCTTGTACATAAAACAATATGAAAGGCCTATCAAGTTCCTCTCAATATACATGGCAGTGTGTAATGTAAGGAATACCTTTAACTCCTTCTTTACATGTGCTTTCCGGGCTTGCTCTGTAATCCGTTCTCATTACAATACTGCATAGCACTTGCAATTCTAGTTAAGTATTCCAGTTGAAAAGCATATAAAGGTGAAGAGGCAAATATTTTTTTCTTCCCAATTGTTTAGAGTTAAAACGATCAGTTTTTTAAATTTTAGAAAAACCCAAGATGTTGGGATGAAAAGGTCATGTATTACCATTCAGCAAGAGTCGGACACTAATTGTAAAGTTTGTTAACAATGAAAACAAAGAGGTTCTCAGCTGCTTGTTACCGTGAAAAAATGCTACCAGACAGTATTTCTCTGAAGTTTTGATTCCACTGTGTTTTGTTCCACAATAAGCAATTTAACTGTCACACTTACTTAAGAGGAGGGGAGGAGAGAAAGAAGGTTGTATTGGCTTAAGGTGTGGCTCATACTAAAATAGGATTCACTTTAAAATCCCCTTAGAGACCCAAGCATATATATTTAGCAGTAGAAGATGGAAAATATAGCATAAGTCTGCTTTAGGAAAGAGATGATGAGACATATTTTTCTCTCTAGTATTTCCCACAACACTGATGCAGTTAGCGAGACTAGAAATGATCCTGAAAATACTTCTTCACCCAGTACTCCTTTCTCATGTGCACAGTCACATTAACTTGGATGGGGCTTAGGGTGACCAGACAGCAAGTCTGAAAAATCAGGACTGGAGGTGGAGGGTAATAGGAGACTATACAAGAAAAAGACTCAAAAATCAGGATTGTCCCTGTAAAATCGGGACATCTGGTCACCCTAATGGGGCTACTTAACGTGAGTAAGGGAAGGCAGGATGAGAGTTGGGGGAAGGAATGTGCTGTATAGCTCCTACCCTGTCTTTTGATATAGGTACTTTGCTTCAACAGGTTTTCATCCCCCCTCCTCCTCGCATCTATTAAAAAGGTGACAGTATTCCTAATACAGAATAAATAAAAATAGTTACAGAAATTATTAAACTGTAGAAAAATGTCAGCTTTAGGAAAATAGTTATCAACAAAAAGGGTCAGATTCTACTCTTTAATCTTTGTAACTATGTATGAGTGTTAGTGTTCTGCTTGTTGTCTTTAACAGGGAAATTGCCTATAAACACAAGAAGTATTTAGTATCTAGTAATGCAAGGAACAGTTAACATAATGAAGAACCCAGAGGAAAAAAACTGTTTGCCTGGGAATTCAATTACCCTACATAGATTTTCAAAGGGGAAAATCCAGCCAGGTCATTGTAGGAATTGTATACTGACAGATCTTTCAAATAGTAGGATAAAATCTGAATTTTAAATATTTTGTTAATAGCTATTATCCCATTTACTATCCTACGGAGGCATCTGACTTGTAGATTAAGACTGAACGAAAAATTTGGGAAACACTGAAAACCTTTGGTGCACAATCACTCACACAGGTAGACCTCAGACTCTGATGGCAGTACTTATGTGAGTGACATAGAATTAACAATCTGGACCTTAATCCTAACCTTTGATGCAGGTGATACCTTAGAAAGTGATCTCCAAAATTCCAATGATGACCAAGAACCTCTGAAAATAAAAGCTAAAACTTCCTAAACTAGTCTTACATGAATTCTAGTTCTCAAATATCGTTACTCAGAGCACTAATGAATACTTGAAATAAATGGTGGATTTACAGCCCTCCCTTATCTAAATCCACTGCAAAATTTTCACTGACATCAAAGAGCGTAGGTGTGAGAGCAATACTATGGTTAACACAATAAATAAATGACTGCCATTTATATCTCTCACCCTGACCTACATCATACTCAGCTATGTCTAGCTATTAAAACAATATGTACCATATGAAAGTCATCAGTGACATTCATGTTTCAGAAATTACACGTCAGCTATCATTGGAAGCAGGACCTTCACCCACTTCCATCTGGATGTTTAGCAAGAACCACTTTTACAAACAACCAAGATGATTTTTTAAAAATGGTCATGCCAATTATAAACCTCAGGTTTCTATTTTTTGTCTTAGAAAACGATGCCTACATTTAACCTCTTTGAACTTCAGTAGTATCCCTTGAGACATGTTCTGGCTCAGTCTTACAAACTCAAGTTGGAAACCAAGAAAGCCAGCATTTCTATACAAATTTTATTCAACGCCTAAAATGTTAAACTATACCAGTCAGAACAACAATAGCAAATAGATTGATCCCATGTTTTCCAACACTCAATAGCAATCATCAGTATTGCCTACAAATTTTAATATAATCAAAAGTACAAAAATCAGAAAATAAAATTCTAAATTCACATGAAACCTCAATTAGTATAAAAATAATCACATCACAGTCTGTTTTCCAAATATATGTATTCAGTGGAACTGAATTCAACTGAACCGGCATTAGTTGTTTAAGGTACCCTAATTTCTGTGTGCATTTTAATGGATCTTGGAATGAATTTGTCATACTCCATTTTACTGATTTATTAGAGAGTGTAAGTGTTTTATGGGTCTGATGCTGACACACAGAATTGTATGGCACAGTGTCACCACATTGTTGCCAAGTCCATTGCCTCACATTCCCTTCTGCTTTGTGACTGTGGCACCTCTCAATATTACAATAAAAAACAACTGAAAACCTGTGAGGAAATGAAAATACTTTGGAAGTGCTAGCATAGAACACATTTTGTTTCTGTAGGAAGGGGAGGGTCAGGAGATGGGACACCACTAAAGGAATGGAGAACCTGAACGGCATCTTATGAGTACAAGCACCTTCCCAACTCTCTTCAGCTTTCCTTATTTGTGGTACTGTTCTTCCCCCTCAAAATCTGCTATTTTCCCTACAGAAGAGTGGCTGGGGTGGTGGGGGGAGGAAATAAATCGGCTTCTCCTCTTTCCCCTGAAAACCTCCCACATGTTGTGGCTGGCCTCCCCTTCATGCCCCACTAGAAGACTACAACATTCTCTGTCTCTCCTCTCACCGTAACTCCATCTACTGCCCCTCTCTCCAGCAGAATCAGCCACCAACAAAGAAGTCTACAGAGGGAGGTGGAAGTTCTGCTGTAACTAAAATTTCTTTTATGTTCCCAGCAGGGGGCCACGAAGGGAAGACAGGAAAGGGTACACAAAGCTGCCTCCTCTCTTCCTCAATGCTTCCTTTTAGATACACCAATGAAAAAATGAAGTTGAGAAAGAAGAAATACAGTGGGGGATATGGTTGAGAGAAGAATCAAAATGTGCATGTCAGCTTGGAAAGGTGGGAGAAACATTGGGGGAAGGGAAGGAAACAGGGCAGCATTACATGTGAGGAAAAAATATTGAGGGAAATGAAAAAAATTACTAGAAGTGAGTGTTGTTATTTATATTGCAGTAGCCTCCAAAGGCCACAATCAGGATCATGGCTCCATTGTACTACATATTGGATGGAAAGACATGGCCCCTGTCCCAAAGAATTTACAATCTAATACAAGAGGGAGGGAAACGTTGGGGAGAAAGGAAAAGGTATGTCTGTGTGTGTTGGAGATATTGCTGGTGCGGAGGAGTGACCAACGGAAGAGGAAGAGATCTTAGAGCAAAAGAGACCGGGAGTTTTGAGCAGGGAAGAAATCTTAATGATGGCATGGAGAGAGGAGAATTACATGCAGAGAGACTGATGCGAGGAGACCACGAGTGTGTGTTGGGAGATCTTGGGAAAGTGACCCCAAGAGAATGTTTGTGGGGGGCCGGAGGAGGGAAGTAACACCAGGAGTATGTGTGTAGTAAGGGGAACTCTTGGTGGTGGAGAGGGAGAGACTAGTATTGGATCAGTGGGGAAATCTTGGGATGGGAAGAGACCAGAAGTGGGTGTGTGGGAGAACTGAACTTGGGTGAGGAGAGAGAGAGAGACCTATATTGTGTATGGGAGGAGATCCTGGAAGAACAGACCAACAGTGTGCGGGGGAAGACTAGAAGTGAGCGAGTGTGTGTGTGGCGGGAGCTACAGGGCATGGATGGGGAAGAAGATCAGGTCTGTCTGGGGGGAGATTTTGCCGGTAGACCCAATGTCTACCCTGGAAGAGATTTTTTGTGGAAATATAGATGTGCCTGTGGTTGAGGAGATATGGTACAGGGACAGAGGTCTGTCTGAGACCAGGGAGATTTCTTCATTGTGGGGGCAGGAATGTCTGTAAGTGGGCGAGAGCTAGGGAAACAAGAGTTTATGTAAGGGAAAGAGGAAATGGGGAGGGCTGGGGAGAGAGAGAGAGATGTTGGGGATAAGAGTATATTTGTGCTAGAGAAAAAGTTCAGGGAATACAAGTGTGTGTAGGTGAGAGACAGTCTGGAGATAGGAACAAATGGTCTGTATGGTCTCTGGGTGCAGCAGAAAGTTCAGAAAGCGGGATGGACGGGAGAGAAGCAAGTGAGGAGCGTGGGCAGATAACAAAAGAATCGAATTATAGTGTGAGTGAGAGAATGAAATTTGTAAAGTAGGGACATACGCAGGACAAGAAAGAAAGAAAGGTGAAGGACCGGAGTGGATGGGAAAAAAAGAGAGGGAAGTATACAGTACTGAAAAAATCAGATTAAAGGAAACCAAACTGGAAACTATGCAGAAAAGGATGCATCAAGATACACCATGAAAGGCAAGGAAAAAAAGGAAGGAAGAATATGCAAAAAGGAGTTGTAGTTAGTAACAAATATTTCTTAATAGGAAGCAATAGGTAAAAAATAAAAACTGGAAAAGTGGGGTGGATTGGGTTGGAAATGGGGAGCATACACTGAAATCTCACTACGGCAAGAAAATTCCTAGGGCTAGCCCTGCCTGGGAAGCTATTCATTTTAATTTGCTTTTCTACATTTTTTTTTTAAATCTCCTTGGTTCTCTCCACCCTCCAACTTTAGTCGCACCTACATAGCATTCATTTAGCCATTTCTAGTAACAAGCATTCAGTTATGCTTAAATGAGAAAAAGATCCGCTTTTGTGTTTAAATATTTGACAAGGACCTACATAAACATATCAAGTTTCCCTCTCCTCTCTCTCTCCATTAGACTCTCTTTCATTCATTCCCCCCCCCCCCGTGCTTAAAAAAAAAGGGGGGCAGGAAGACATCTGAAGTCAAAGGTATCCCTGCAGACTTCTCCGAGCGGTCTGGGTATTACATACCCTCGCTCCTTTCATTGTGCCACTGGCTCTGTTTAGGGATTCGCATCTTCCCTGGGCGAGGGGCATATCCCAGGCACAATGATGTGACCTAGCCGGGCTGCCGAGGATAACGGGATCCTCAGGCTAACAGGCATCCGTCAGACACAAGGGAACTCGGATCCGAAGGCTGGCTGCTGCAGGAAAGCCAAGCCAATGTGCATCGGTGTCTTGGCTGCTCCGGAGGCACGGCTGGGGAGCTGTTTTACTGAATCAGCCCAAATATCGGGGAACAGCCTTGGGAAGAGCGAGCAGGAGGGAGGAAATACACACACAGACACCCAGCTGATCTTACCTCCACATTGAAATACTGCTCCGCTGTGCACACGGGGGCACATAAAATCCAAAGCAAGGTTTGCAAGACAAACACGCTGGAATGATGTAGGAAATCCAACCGGCTTCCAGTGCTGAACGCGAGCAAGATCATAGCGAACTGCGCCTCAGTGGATGGAAGAGCCCCTCTCTCCCCTTCCCCTTCCACAAACAAACAGTCCCCGGAGTCGGTGAAGAACCCTTAATGCAGGTTCACCCACCACGGAGAAGGAGAAGGAGGAGAAGAAACAGTCACTTCACTCCGCAAACCAGGCAGCAGCAGCGGGGTCAGCTCTTCCTCATCCTCAGTCCGGTGAGGGGGGAACGTGGCGTCCAAGTGCAGCTGCAGCTCCTGCAAGGCTTTTTCCTTTGCACAGCAGCCGCCTCTGGGTCCGGGTCCTCCTCCTCCCCCTCCTGCTCGGAAGGGCCTTGGCTGCCTGGCTGCCTGTGCTCCCCTGCCCTGCCTGTGCTTGTGCCTCTCCTCTCGCTTCTCTCCTCCACTCCAGAATGTTCATCTGTAATCTACATAACTCCTCCTCCAGAGGCAGCCTCCTCACATACATCTTAAAGGAGACAGGCCTGAAAGGCTACTGTCTGTCTGCGCTGGAATGGACCAGATCCCTCCTTAAGGCAGGAGCTCTCTCACAAGCTGCTAGAACTGTTTGAATGAACAGATTTCCAAGAAAGGGAGTGGGGTGAGTGAGTTTTACACACACACACACACACACACACACACACACACACAC
>ML677365.1:21420886-21462716 GCA_007922305.1 Dermatemys mawii | reverse complement strand
CACACACACACACACGACTAATCGCTAGTTAAGAACTCTCCTGCCCAATGAAATTTGACAAATCTGTAAATTCCTTAAATCCCTCAATTCATAGGAATGTGTTGGAGCCCGCTTCTCCCTTTTCATCAGCTGCCCTGCTTGTCAAATGTACTGTGACACCAAACTGTACATGAGGAATAATGTTAGCTTTCTGTCTATATACTGCCCATCTCCCTCTCTGCTAAGAACACCTCTATACAATTTTCTATATGCACCTTTCCTATTAAGCTCTCTATACATTCCCTAATTTCCACTTGTAATATAATTATCTTTATATATCCCTCATTATACACTACCTTTGCACAGCCCTCTTTATAGACTTTCGCTATTCAGCTCTGGATACGCTTGTCAACTGATTTTATGGAAAATTGGTACTGTCCGATTAACCTGATTTTTTTTGTAATGAGATCACAAGTTTGGTTGATAAAGGTAACTCTTGCAATAACAGACTTCTGTAAGATATTTGATCACACAGGCTGATTAAAAAATTAGCATTATACAAAAGCAATGCATTGCACAGTAAATGGATTAAAAATTGGGTCTGGCTCCCTGATGAGTTCCCAGTGCAACGGTGTGGCCAAAGGGGATATGTGATCCTTGGATGCATAAACAAGGGTATCTTGAGTAGAAGTAGAGAAGTTATTTCTGTATTTGGCACTGGTGCAACCACTGCTGAAATACTGCATCCAGTTCATTTCAAGATGGATGTTGATAAATTGAAGAGGATTCGGAGAAAAGAAACCAGAATGATTAAGGGATTGGAAAACATGCCCTTTGGTGACTGACTCAAGGAGCTCAGTCTATTTAGCTTAACAAATAGAAAGTTAAGGGTGGGACTTGATTACAGTCTAAAAGTACCTACATGGGGAACAAATACTTGATAATTCTCAGTCTAGCAGAGAAAGGCAGAACCTGACCCAATGGTTGGAAGTTGAAGCTAAACAAATTCAGACTGAAAATAAGGCATAAAATTTTTAACAGAAAGCGTAATTAACTATTGGAACTGATTGCCAGGGGTAACACTGGATTGTCCATCACTGCCAATTTTTCACTGAAGACTGGATTTTTTTCTGAAATATAAACTCTAGGAATTATTTTGGAGAAGAGCCACGGCTTGTGTTGTACAGGAAGTCAGACTACATGATCACAGTGTTCCCTTTTGGCCTTGGAATCTATGACAGAGATCATAGTGTAAATGTTAATGGAGAATGGTTATTAAATGGGGTGTTTCTACTGGGGTCCTACAAGGATATGTTATTGGCCCAGTGCAATCTGTTATCCTTCTCAGAATTTGACAGACTGCCACTATCCTGTAATATCCTGAACAAACTTTATGGGATCAAGATAATGTTTATTTAATCAAACCTTACTGAATTAGGGTTGAAAAAGCTAGAATGGTTCACAGTAGGAGACCATGAGTATGTATGTGTGCTTGGGGAACAGAGGCCCAGAAGTGTGAAAGACAAGGGAGATCTTCAGAGAGAGAAAAATACAGTCCCAAGTGTTTATATGGGGGAACAAATACTAGAAGTGTGTGTGGTGGAGTAGGATCACATTTTATATATATATATATATATATATATATATGAAAAAAACAAAACATAAAAATAAAGAAAAGCTACCACAAAAACACACTTAGCTGCACATCCTTCTCCTCATGTGGAGAGGGCAAAACACCAAACACATGACAGATGTTAGTCAAGCTGCTTAATGTGCTGCAGGAAGGCACTCTGATACTACGACGATGAGCATGGAATAAGAACCTATATACAACAGAACAGGGCAAACTGGGGACAGGAATGTGTGTGAGTGCCTCACAGAGAATGGGGGAGCTGTAAGGGACTAAGGTACAAGAGTTTGCATCAGAGCATGAGGCAAAAGAAAATGTGTTTGTGTATATCAGGGAGAGAGCTTGGGGACAGCAGCGTATTTATGTGTGATTGTGGCAGAGAAAGAGATCTATCTTGCCTACACTGGACTTTCACCATGTGCTCTTCATCCACATGAGGATCTCAGCAAAGCACCAAGATAGCTAGGATATGGTGGTGCTTACATCTAATGTCTAGAAGCTGTAGAGCAGAGTATTAATGCTGAGACTTCAGCTGTGTTCTCACTAGCTCCACCAAGACTTCATGGAGAAATTGAAGATGATGAGGGCTATAGAGGCAGAGGAACTGTTGCCCATCATGAGCCTCTAAGTGTGACCAGAGAGAAATGACTCAAGGTATGTCAGGGTTTGAAAGTTCCATTCAGAAACAGTTTTTGTTCCCAATTCAGCCAGACTTCCTTTGTGACCTTAGCTTAAGAGACTTGCCCATGTCAGGCCTCACTTCCCCATCTGCAAAATGGAGAGAGTATTTCCCCTATCTCACAGCGGTTTGTGAGGCTAAAATCCATCAATGACATTATGGTGTTTAGGGCCATTTCAGTAGCTAGTAAAGGTGTTTTCCCACAGCCTCTTGGGGGCAGGAAGAAGAAGGCTGATGGGAGAAGAAAAAAGAGGGAAATGACTATACAATGCTGAAATTTAGAACCGAGGAAAAACACACTACAAAAGACAGAGAAAAAGATACATTAGGAAAGGAAAAAATTCTGAAGGAAAAATGTGGTAACATTAGGAAAAATTAAGGACTTCTTGAAAACATATTTTAAAAATTATTAGAATGGAGTTAGAAATAGGGTGTAGCTATGGAAATCACACTGGTGCATTCAAATTCCTAAGTCAGGTGCTACCCACCTAGTCTGTGTGTTTCTTCACATTTCATTTTATTTTCTAAATTTTAAAAACACAATTATTCCTCTTGGTTTCTCTTTCTGTCCCCACATAATCTCCACTGTTCAGCTTTTGTCATGTGGAGTTTTACCTCTAAACATAGGCGCTCCTAACACAGGAGAGACTCCTTTAAACATCGGCTCTCCCAGTAATTTCTCCACATTCATGACTTCAACTCAAGGGCTCTTTATGCCTGAGCACTCACAAATGAACCAGATGACACCGGGATCATGGCAATGATTACTCAGAGCTTGTGGTAATGCTGTAATGCCAGTTCAATAATGATTGTAAGATCTTAATAGTATGTGTTGAATATCATCTCTAATTTATGTGAGGCATCTTGAGTATGAGATAGATGTTAAAAGCTAAAGAAAGAAACAAATAAAAATAAATAATGCTCAGTAGCAACAGGCGACTCGTACAGAACCTGAGGAACCAACAGCAAGGAAGCCTGAGAGGATATTCCTACACAGCAGAGCAATTTGTAAAGGGACAAAAACTCCTACAACTCTTCTAACAGGTCTTCCTGAGGATGTCAGTTGGTTAAGAAAGAAGTCAATAGGCAGCTATTTACGATAAAAACAAAGGGTGAGATGTCCCATACATGGTTTCATGGGACAAGGATAAGGCCCTGTAACTTTGTGTCAAGCTGCACCAAAATTATGTGGCATGTTTCCTGCATTTTGTGGCATCCTGGTGCAGAGGAATGGAAATCCTGCAGCAGCTTAATTTAAATTTTAAAATGGACTTTTTTTTAAATGAACTAAAAAGTAACAAACAAGCCTACCATGCTAAGTTGCTCTCATGTTGTTTATTTTGTTGTCAAATTACAGTAATTATACACTTCCCTCCCTCTCCCCCACATTATCAGCTTTCAGTGTTTTTGTATTGACACAGTAATAACATAAAAGAAGTTGTTGGTGGAAGCTGAGGTTTTGACAGCTAGCAGGACAGTTTTGACATTTGGCTACTAAAGAGTTATTTGGGGATTATGGTGTGAGTCCGAGCTGGACGAGTTCATTCTGCCAAAATGAACAGCAATAATGTAGTTAATGTTGACATTTAAGTCAAAAATCAGTATATTTTAGTAATAGCTAACGAGATGGTTTGATGTGCACCTCTCAGAGCTGTTGTGCTGTAAGCTTGGGAAGACAACAGTGCATCAGATTGCACTTGCAAGCGGACAGCATCAAATATCCTTGCAACCATGACAGAAAAACACTTTTGCTTAACAAAAGCTTAAATTTTGGAACAAAGTTCTACTACAAAGATGGCCCAAGAGGTGAACTCACTGGCCTCAGAAATCACTGAATACAGGACCTGGGGCTCCTGAGTAAGACCATTTTAATGTATAGACTACTTGTGAGAGATTTTAGAGCAATGTGGGAACTATTTAAATGAGGAGGATTCCACACTGTTCTGGTATGAAGAGAGAACCATTAATAATAGGAAATGAATTTGAAGAGAGTCCACTTGCAAAAAAACATATAAAGAAGCCAACCTGCAAGAATCCAGGGGGAGAACCAACTTAAGAGAGTGGTACCTATCTCCTAGACAGGCCTGCAAGTGACAAGGGAAAGGCCTTCCCCCATAGAGAGTTCATAGTGTCTGGCTCCAAAATTGTGTGGTTTTTTGTATTGTTTGAGAAATAGTAGTTGATCATGTAACCAGAGACTGTATAGTAACTCATATGCAAAAGGGAGCAGCATTCAGGTTGCATGTACAACTTCAACTTCATAAGTTTTTGAATTTTGAGAGCTTAAACAGGCAGCTTTAACATTCTCACAATGCAGTCTTATGATGGGATATGTATAGGTATTATATATACAGAGACAGAGAGAGAGGTGACAAGAAAAAACATCTTTATTCATATAAAACATAAAAGAGCATTACAAAAATATTATACATTACCCTATACAAAGAGAAAGGAATAATACTGTAATTAAAATCCACCCCAAGCAGACACTACACAAGGATTACTGAATGAACTGCTCCAGCCCATCTGTGCCATGTTAACAGCATGGATGGAAGGAAGTGAATTCCCCTATAAAGGGCAACAGGACGCTGCCAAGAAGAGGGAAGGCTCCTGCTGGGAAGACCCTGATCCTAAGGGAGTGGAGTCAGAGCCAGGAGGACTGTGATAGGACCCAGCTCTAGGAAGGAGGGCTAAGAACGGCTTACTTAAGGGGATATAGAGACACTGAACTGGGTTGGGAGCTGGAACACAGAGAGCTAAATAGATTAGACCCCCAGAAAAGGAATTATTTTATTACCTTTGGAGTGGCAGAGTTATTAGGGGCTCTGAAGAGGGGAAAACAAAGGCAGGATGGCTGCTGAGCGACCTCTGGCCATGAGGGAGTACTCAGGAGGTAGCTGACCCTCTTACAGATATGAATAGCAACCTTAGGAAACCAGAGAACTTTTAAACAGTGAGTATTGCTAACCCAAGTGTTCTAAAAATCACAAATCAGGCTTCAAACCAAACAAAAACCAAAACACCCTCTTCCCCCCAATATTGCAAGACTATGATAAAATAGCAAGAGTGGACAACATTTCACACTCATACCATCAAGAGACACCTCAGTAAAGAACTGAAGCATATTTCCTTCACTTAGGTCTGGGTAAGAAGAGGTAATACATCATATTACCTTTAACCTCACAGAGGCTTCTAAACAGTGCAATCATACTTTTTGGCTAAGGTTGTGAAAGGTGCCTAGAAGATTTGGCTGCCTAGTTCTCATTAATTTTAATGGCGATTTACAATGACTAGGGCAGGCTGAAAAATGGAAAGTTCTTCCTCTGAAATTTCATGGTGTTTTAAAAAATTCATCCCAAATAGAGACAAAAATTTCAAAATGAAAACTTTTTAATGGGAAGGGATTTTCAGAAAAAAATCCACTGTGGGAGAACCAACATGGAAATTTTCCATCTTGCTGGCTATCAGTCAATTTGACTTTCTCTCTCTGGGGAAAGCCAAGAGACTGAGCACTGTAGATGAAAGTGGAATTGACAATAGCCTTCCAGGAGGAGCTGTCATTTTGATTTTCCTGATGGAAAAAATAAATTTCCTCACAACAACATTTCCAGTTTTGAAAAAAAGGATATTTTCTGTTGGGAAATCATTCTGAAGGAAAATTCCTAACTAGCTCTATTAGCTACCACAAAAGGGGGTATTGAAGGCACATGGTGTCCTGTAGGAAGTGCAAAAGTGGGTATTGAAGGCACATGGTGTCCTGTAGGAAGTGCTTCCTGTAGGAAGTGGACCATGAAGGAATGGGCCCTGGCTTGACTAGTTAAAATAAATACTGGGGATTTCAGCAGGATTAAAGAAGCACTATTAGAACTAAGTAGTTGCTTTAGTTATAATGCACACAATCAAGAAGGCTCCAACTGTGTATGTGCGCACATGGGCATAGGGCAGAGAGAGCGAGAGTGAGCTCACATTTCTTTTGATAAGAAGAGTAGAGTTTTAGGTTTCCATTACAGATAACCAGAGAGCTGACAAGAAGTGAAGGGAAATTCAGGATTGTAAGTCACGCACTTCTTGCTCTCTCATCATACAGACATATGTTTGTGTGTCCGTGATGTTGGGATATCAATAGAATGTGTTTTATATATATATTATGTCTATAAAATACACAAATGAATATAGAATTGAACATGCATAAGAATGCTTTCAAATAACTCTTATTTTTCTTTATACAGTTTGTACTACTTTTGTTATTTAAGTACTAGAGCTGAGGAAATGCTAAAAATATATTTGTTAAATTTTTCTTTTAAAATTGCTTTGACTGTTCTTGTGTTCATTTTATGGTGGCTTTGAAAATGTTGTGAACAAGCTTTACTAGTGGAATTATTCACAAAAATAAAAATGTTAAGCTTGAATATTCAAGTATTCAGAATGGGAGTTTATTTTCAAATTGTGTAAGTGATCAGTCACATTTCAAACTGCTAATTTTACAATAAAATATGCAATTCAAAAATTCTACTTTAGTTGGGTACATTCTGCAAATCAGTCAAATTAATTAGGTGACTAAAAAACTCAGTACGAAATGTGAACATTCCCAATATACTGTTTTGGAAAGAACCTCCAGACTAAAAATCATTTGCTAAAGACATTTGCAAATAATTTTGAGAAATAAATGCACTTGATAATATTGCAATCCATTCACAGATTGTTCATGAAGAGTAAAAGAGGTGAAACTTATATAAATTATTTCTTTAATATTACTTTCTCAGGTCTAATGGGTCTAAAAACAGATATATTTACCAAAGGGATCAAATTCTATTTTGCAGGGCAGATCCTCAGCTAGAGTAAATTGTCATAGCTCCATTGATTTGAATGTCTACATGTCTAGATTTGACCTAGAGAGTCTTCCATAGCATGGTACAACCACGTACATTGCCAGCATATCACACAGAAATATCCAACAAGAGCAGCTAAAAAATATAAATGGTGAGGAACGCAATAATTTTGAGGGCTAGATTTTTCCTTGGGTTAAACCAATAAATATACAAAGTAACTTTACAGTCTGCAGAATATGATGCTTAAATCTTATTTATTTATTTATTATTTCAGGTGCAAGAATGATCTGTTATACATTTAGGAAGCATTTTAACTAGCCATTTTAAAGATACTTAACAAAATTAAAGTAGTTTTCCTGAAGAGACAATATGGAGTCATACAGTATAAACTTTTTCCCTTTCAGGAGGAGAATACATACATGTGACGTGGTACGCCAACCATATATTTGTTTAACCAATACTTTGAAAAAATGCAGTACTAGACACCAGATATGCATTTTCTGGGTACCAAATTATGTGGTGATACTTGATCATGGCAGCGAGCACCACAGTAATGTAATGGTTGCTGAGATATTTTCATTCTCCTGACCCTTCAGAGGTAAAGAGGGGGGTGCAAAGTAAAAAGTTTGGGGACCACTGGTTTTCAGCACCCCCACTCTAAAAAGTGTTCCAGTGCCACTGATGGTTCATGGTGCAATCTGGGAACCCTGGGTTTAAGTATTGCACTAGAAAGTACAGTTGTTCAGAGCAAAATATTCAACCCTGCTATTTAAAATAGCACACAAAATGAGACATGAAGGAGCAAGACATTCTGCTGTGTATTCTCAGATTGCTATGGGATTTACGCAAGTAACTTCCATTAACTAGAGCTGGTGAATAGAGGAAAGGTTTTCTACAAATATCCACTTCAGTTTTTAAACATATTCACTTCAGCTGTGTTCATTTCCTGTTTGTGTTTGCTTTCCATGAATATTCTAGTGAACTAGAAGAACTGACAGAATGTTTTTTATTTGCAGAAGGAGCTAACTTTAAGTAAATTCTGGAGACTATTCATGAAAAGTGAATTTTGAACCCATAAACAGAACTATTAGTCATGACAACTCAAATACAACATAGTTGGGAACTTCTTCAGCTCAAGGAAGGATTCTGCAATGAAGAGAAGAAAGCAAAGCCAAAGCACTTTATGCAACTAATTATGCAGAAGAATGGACTGGGGGATTAGACTTTAAGGGTTGAAATTCCCCCTCCAAATATTCTGAGAAGTTCGATGCCATCTGCTACAGCTCTGCACCTCTCAGCAACTCCTCTCCCCATGGCTCAAGCTGCTTCTGGGATTCCACTGTGTGAGAACCAAGGCTTTTCCTTTACCCATGAGCTAGAAGGGAGATGATATGCATCCCCCTCATTGCTCAGTCACCTCCCTAACCTGCTCAGTCATTTGATCCAAGGACTCCCCTACTCTTCCCTTTGTAGATAGGGTCCAGTAGGTGTTTGATCCACCTGGGGAGAGGGAAGAGCCCATGTGCAGTGTGTATGGAACTACGGGAAAGGGATTTACGGGAGGGATTGTGCCAAGATACTGTGTTTCACATTGCCAAGGAGATCACATGGAATCTTGCACTGCATGAATTTTAAGGTGATTTATCGAAGATTAAAAACACACAAAGCTAGAAATCACTGCATCTGCGTCTATGACATTTGGGCCAGAGACATCAGCTGTGGTTTGGACAGAAACAAAAATGAATCACTCTCTCTTCTTTTCTAAGAAGTGATTCAGCTGCTGCATCTGTTTTTTATTCAAAGCTGTGTTTTTACCCAGTTTCACAGTACTGTTGAAACAGGCCCAAATTGTCTAAGTGAGTTGCTCGAGGTGATGCTATTAGGCAATGTGTTAGACCAGACTGGAAACCTAGATTTCTCTGCTTTCTAATGTTTCTGATTGTCCTTTTCATCATAATGTCTTTTAGGATTCCTATGTACACCAAGCAGCACACCTAATGCAAGTGGTTTGTGTAACACTGACTATTTCACTGGTCATCAATAGTATGTTTTAAAATGTTTCAGGTTTCAGATTTTGTACAAATGTATTCCCAATGGTGTAGTGGGATATTTCCTGAAGTTTACACAACTAAAGACTAATGTGATGGCTATTCTACCCTGAAGTCTAGTACTGTGGCTCTTGTCTGTAGAAGACTTATCTACACTGCAAAAAAGCCAAATCAAGCCAAAAGAGAAAAGAGAGCGAGTGCAGCAGCAAATCTCATAGTCTGGGTTAACCAAACTTGTGCTCATGTGGTTTGGGCTGGAGTCTGGGATCTGAGACTCCACCCTTTGCTGAGTTTCAGAGCCCAAATGCCTTCACTGCTATGTTTAGCCCTGCAGCACAAGCCTAAAGTCAGTGGACCCAGGTTCAGAGACTTGTCTTAACAAAAAGTTACCCATTGACTATTTTACATATCCTTAAATGGAGGAAGGGAATAAAAGGATATGAAAAAAGGAGGAAAGGGGAGACTGGAGGAGAAGTGAGAGGGTCAAACAGCAACTTTCATGCAGCCTTCCCGGTGCAGCTAGCTTGCGCCACACCCCCTCCAAACCAGAGCCTGTTTCCTCCCATTGTGGGGAGCAATTTGCACCCCACAGATGAAAGGCAGGAGCAGTCTCTGTACTATGATTGTGAAATCCATGCAAAAGTCTGTCACAAACTGGTCCATACCGAATAAGGAACTAGGAGCACAAAAGGAGGTGATATACAATCAGAGAAGTAGAAAAAGGAATAAAGTGGTGAGTCTGGTTGGAAGAGGAAGATTAAGTAGCTCTGTTGACATGGAGAGAGGTCAAATTGATTACATGTACAAAGCAAGAGAGTGAATGCAGGAAACATGATGCCATCCTGAAAACATTCTGATTGATGCAAAGGCCAAGGAAAAGATGAAGTAACAGAGATGGGGAAAGGGAGGATGAAGTCAACAATCAGAATGATGCGATTTCAGCATTGCACATTACATGATGGTGTCTAAGAGAAATGATCTCAAGGGGCATATCTTTCAAAGGGAGATTGCCAGGAATATGTTGTTGCAAAAATGAAGAAATGGACCAGAATAGAATGAGACACAGTCATATCCCTGCCAGTTCCCTTTAACCTATGCATTGCCCATTGCTTTCCTAGGTCTCTTTAAGTGAGTATTTGAAGTGATCTGAAAAAAAATCAGATTTTGATGTCCTTTTGTAAATAAGGTGGGAGTTTTGCCATTAACTTTAATGGGGCTCGGATTCAACCTACAATATCAAGTATCTTACCTTAAAGATACCTGCAAGTTTAACAAATATGACTTTAAAAGTTATATTTATTGCTATATTTACATTTTTCAAGGCACCAGCTATAAATCAGTTACAGCCTTGCATTAATAATAATGCACACTTCAGAGGAGAAAAAAAGAGTGAGATCCTTTATGTTCATAAAAAGATAAGGAAAGAGTAAAAGCAACCAGAGAAGTACAATGTTCTTTTGCAACATAGGAACTACAGAGTCTCTTAAAACTAAGGGCCAGACTCTGCCAACCTTATGTTCAGTAATACCTTACTACATAGTTCAATGAGCTCAGATTCTGCCACCCTTACTCCTGTCGAGTAATTTTTTATGAACACATCCCACTGAAATTAGAGACTTTTCACAGAATAAGGTACCACTCTGTAGGAGGAAGGGTCACAGATACGCGACATAAATGTGGAATGTATCTTATCAGCATTACTGGATACAACGACCTATTTACAAAGAGCAAGATGGTAGCTTTGTCTCATGACTGGGATATAGGGTGGGGCATAGGTGTGCTGCACATAGAGGGAATTATGCCTCAGAGGCACAGATTCCTCCTTCCACTCCATTGCTCCCAGAGGACAGTGATTTGAAGTTGGCCTAGAATAGCAGCAAATTAAAATACCCTGATGCTAGCTCAGTTGTGCTGGCTTTTGCTTTGCAATGAGGTGGTCAGAGACAAAGCCGCACCCAATTCCTGCCCCTCCCATCCGTCTTCTCTGGAAGAGTCCTGGACCTACAATGTCTGCTCACTACTTCATTCCTGGACTCAAGGTCCAGGTAGACCCTACAGAGACAAGTTATGCAGCCATGCATGATAAGGCTCTGTGTAGTCCAATGACTCTGCTTAAATCAAAGTTTTAGACTGTAGACCCCTCTGCTTTCACAGTCCTCTTCTACTATGGTCCTCAAATGCAGTGAAGTGTTATTTTTGCCAAAATCAACAGCTAGTATATAGAAGTGAGATCATTGTTGGCAAATTAAACAATTTGTGAATACAATTTAAACAAGAGGTTCAACATAATCTTTAAAATAATATTTAACTGTTATTACAAACCTCAAAAAATCTGGTATTAAGTGAAAGGTGATTTTGAGCATACTATACATGTAAATGATTGAAGCAGAGGGGGTATAAATTATAGTTGTGCCAGATTTAATATATATTTACAACAATGTGAGGAATACAGATACAGCAATTTGTTTCTAATTCCTTATGAGTCATTGATGTAGGTTCTGTCTGCCTTGAAACTCACAAGTTTTAAATATTATTCATAAAACAAAAGCAAATTAAATAGTTTGGGCTTAGTTTATTGACATTGGTTATTTCTTTCTTACAGAAAACCTGTGGTCTTATTTACCAGTGTAAATCCAGAATAGCTCCATTTACTTCAAAGTAAGGGCACTGGGATTTATAGTAATGTAACCGAGATCAGAATTTCTCAGAGTTGTGGCCTTGCTTGTATCGTGTGCTAAGCAGTTTGGAGTAATAGTGAATAATTCAATAGGCATTTGTTTTGTTATTTATGTCCCTGAAAGAAGCCATCTCTTTGGTCAAAACAGCCACAACACACGTAAAAAATGGTAAATTATTATATGCTGTCCTCTTTAGTGGTAAACAATAAAACTCAAAACCCATTCAGATATGCAGTATTTGTGAAGCTACACTTTACTCCCATTAAGTTATTTTTCCATTAAAAAAAAAGGCATCTTATCAAAACACAACACACTCCAACTCCTTCATCCAAATTAAAATATGAAACATGTAGGTCATATTTCTTTGGTGTAAAGGCTAGATTCACAGAGGTATTATAGGTGCCTAAAGATGCAGACACATGCCTAACGGGATTTACAAATGTGCTTCTGCTAGTTACCTGCTTAAAAACCATTGAAACCAATAGGAATTAAACACCTAACATGCTTTGGTGCTTTTGAAAAATCCCACTAGATGTCTATTTGTATCTTTAGGCACCTAAATATCTTTGTAAATCTGGCCCTTTCAACTTTAGCCTTTCTACTGTAGCCCAAAAAGCCCTGAAAATTGTCCAAAATATGACAATAGCTCCTTTTATTGTCTTTAAAATTACTCTCTCTCACTTCTTGATTGATGAAATTAAATCTGAGGCTGCTCGCTATCCGCAACGCAAGACATGCCTCTTTTATATGCTGGCTAATTTGGGACATTAAACCAAGCATTGAAGTTGCAGTAAAGCATGAATAATGGCTAGGGATGATTGAGTTTGATTAATACATATATTGCAGCACTCAAGTGACAATCACCAACTCAGTCTAATTGTACTGTTTGAGGCTTATGCAATCCTGTTTGATTGCTTGCCTGGTGCCTCTGTTGGGTGGATTTTGAATCCTTGGGAACAACAGGCTTTATTCATTGTTTGATATAGTAAAATAAATGTTTCCCTCCTTTATTATAACATGTGTTTTGTAACCATAGAAATAATGCACTAAAATCAAATCACAGGATATTTTCAAATCAAGGATATTTTCTGGTTCACACTTATAATTATATGTCACAGAGCAAGTGCTTTTAGAGCTTCTCATTTCAGGATACCTACACAATTGCATATAAAGAAGCCCACTAGAGGGCAATAACATTGTTAATCTTGTTGAAACTGCAATATTCCACTTTTTGATGCTAAATGCAAATACTGCAGGCTCCATTTTCATCATTTAAAAACAGATAAAGTTGATCTACAAATTGGTAAACTTAGCAATTGATGTTTAAGGAATTATGCGAGTCCTCTCTTAGCTCTCGGAGTGCAAAACCTGTATAGTGCTGCAAGTATATGGACAGGAGAAATGAAGGATTTCTTCATAATTATAATGCCAGAGTTTTGCAAGGAACGATCCCAAAGATATTGAAGGACTGAACTATCTGCTAAAGTGCGAACCACCACTAAGAAACTGCATTCAGCAAAAATGATCTGTTCTCAACTCAGCTACCCTTAAATACATTGCTTTCTATATAAAAAAGGCATTGTGTATTCAACTTAGTAAACATTAAGAAATTATGCTCTGCCATTGCAACTGCTCAAACTTTATACAGAATGCAAATTTACATTGATGTTCAAAATGATATCACAATATAATCATAAAAAATGAAATGAAAAAAATCATAAAATCATGCAAAAATGTGGCAGTTGTCTATAGGGTGATGATGTCATCTTTATTAGCAAGCTTGATGATTTGCTTCTGGAGTTAGCATTACGAGAAGTTAAATGTTGTGGGAATTTAGATTATACACAATTAATATAATAAACAGCATATAATAACCAACACAAGAGCTGGACAGGAAGAGATTGTGCTAGCGACGAAAAGCTGCAGAGAGCTCTCTGCAGACCCTCTCGGGAAAAAAGGCAGGAAACATGAAGCCAGCAGTGGCACTGGCTTTCTGTGTTTCAAGAGCTGAAGCCAGTGCAGGAGGCTAAAAAGGCCTGGGGGTTAGAAAATCAGGGGAGGGACTCGCTAGCTGACCCTCCTGAGCCAGAGAGCCATTACTAGAGAAGAAAAGAAAGCGCTGAAGACTGTCAGCAGCAGAGGGAGATGCCTGCTGGCTGTGAGTTGAAGAATTGAAGCTGGAGGACCAGAGAGGGCTGAACGCTGGGAGAGGGTTGTGGTGAAGGATACACTGCTCTACAGCCAAAATGCTTCTGAAATAAATGTAGTCAAACTTTACTAATTCTGGGTCACTGAGAACGAAAATGATGCTTAAAATTGTTGATTGGCTCTAATTTTCAAGATATGCTATTGGGTCAGTATATACAACCCTTGACATGGGAATGGCGGAGGATAAGTGAGTTATAAAGGGAAGGGATCTCAATTTAAACCAGAAATGACTAAAATACATCTTTGACTGGATCTATGAATAAATCTATGACTGGGTTTGGACAGTACTTGCTTTTTAGGCAAAACAATGAATGATGCAATCTGAAGCTGGGATTGCGTCATACATGATATGAATTGCATCATGTTATTCCTAGAAGTCATGGATGATGCAATCATAACGAAGCTTACATCACTCTGCTGAACAAATTGCCCTATATCAGCTCTAAAAATCATACAGTGTCGTGCTCTCTTATTTGTCAGTGTTTGAGTTTGCAAAGGCACACATTTCTGTTTAGCCAAAGTGAGCAGAGATGCCTCGTACTTGTGTGAACAGTGCAGATAACTTCTGCTATGTTTGTGGGGAAGTGACTTTTGCATCACAAAAGCGCAGTATAACCACTATGGTTAAGAAAACCTATCACCTTTATTTTGGCTGCAAAATTGGAGATCAGGACAAGAGGTGGGCCCCACACATATGCTGCAACACTTGTACAACAAATCTTCGCCAGTGGTTGAACAGGAAAAGGAAATCTATGCATTTTGTAGTGCCAATGATTTGGAGAGAGCCAACAGATCATACCAGCAATTGTTACTTCTGCATGGTGCCTCCAGTTGAGAAAGGTATGTCCAAGAAGAAAAAGTGGACTGTGAATTATCCAAACATTCCATCAGCTATACGCCCAATACCCCACAGAGAAGGACTGCCGGTTCCTGATGCGCCAGAATCATTCTCACTTGAGTCAGACGAGGAAGAGGAAGAGGATGAAACTTCTGGTCCTGAACCATCAATGTCACAGGACCCACATTTTCTTCCATCCTCCTCCTCTGAACCACACCTCATAATACAAGCTGAACTGAATGACCTTGTCAGGGATTTGGAACTACCGAAGAGTAAGGCAGAGCTGTTGGGCTCCAGACTACAGCAGTGGAATCTCCTGGCAGGTGATGTTAGGGTTTCCATGTTCTGTGACCGTCAAAAGGATCTTGTCCCATTCTTCTTCATGGAAGGTGATCTTGTAGCCTGCAACAACATCGATGGTGTGATGGCAGCCCTCAACATCGTTCACGATCCAGATGAGTGGACACTCTTCATTGATTCATCGAAGACGAGTCTTAAAGCTGTTTTCCTGCATAATGGCAATGTTTTGCCATCGATTCCAGTTGGTCATGCAGTCCATATGAAGGAAACCTATGACAACATGAAACAATGTTTGAGGTGCATAAACTATGACCAACATCAGTGGCAGCTTTGTGGTGATTTGAAGGTTGTTGCTCTCTTGCTTGATCTGCAGAATGGATACACAAAGTACTGCTGTTTTCTCTGCGAATGGGATAGTCGTGCAAGAGATTCCCACTACATCAAGAAAGATTGGCCACTCCGACAGTCATTGGAGCCTGGGAGGAAAAGTGTTCAGCATCCACCACTTGTTGAATCAAGGAAGATTTTGTTACCACCCTTACACATCAAGCTGGGTCTGATGAAGAACATTGACAAAACACAAGCAGCTTTCAAGTACCTCGGTGGAAAATTTCCAAGGTTAAATGAAGCTAAGATAAAGGAAGGTGTCTTTGTTGGTCCTCAGATTCGTGAACTTCTTTGAGATGATGCCTCTGACCATGCACTTCGTGGCAAGGAAAAGACGGCATGGAAAGCCTTCCAGTCAGTGGCAATACATTTTCTCAGAAACAACAAGGCAGACAACTACAGGTTGTTGGTGGAAAACCTCCTCAAGGCATACAAAAGCCTTGGTTGCAACATGTCACTAAAGAGACATTTTTTGCACTCTCATCTAGATTTTCTTCCACCGAACTGCGGAGCAGTGAGCGACGAGCACGGCGAGCGATTTCACCAGGATATTACAACAACGGAGAAACGCTATCAGGGCAAAGGGAGCCTATCAATGCTTGCAGACTATTGCTGGACAGTGACAAGAGATGCTCCATTTAATGAATACAAGAGACAAGCCAAGAAGCGCCAAGTAGACACTGAATAGGACTAAACTATGTACATAGTAGTTTTTTGCCTTTTGTTTCATAATACATTTTATTTATATAACCCTTTTGCTGATTTTTAAAGTGCTACATAAACAGGACAGGTGAAATATCATCATGTAAAGCAACCATAAACACATGAAAAGACCTAGGTTTACAATTTATGATTAAAACTCTACTATCTACACAATATACATAGACATAAAATGTAAAAACTTAAATATCTTAGAAACAGTAGCCAATCAGTTGTTTTAATTGGCGTATTTGAATTCAGCACATCAAAATACATAATAAATATCACATTTTATCTTTGAAGCAGACGACTTCTAAAAAATTGTAGACCAGTGGTATCGGAGCCGTGCAAAGAGCTGGGGCATGGTGAGGGATGCCAGGACTCTTGCTCTTTGTGGTGTATTTTTATGGGCTTGGATTATGTTTTCTGTGCACTGGGCTTTCTTTCGCAATAAATTAATCCCATTGGGGTATTTTTACTGGAAGACAGTTTGGACGATTTCTGGGGACTCTGAAGGAGAGAAACTGAGGCAGGTGCCATTGCTGTGCTGTGGCCTGCTGCAGGAGGGCACTCCAGGCAGGACTTTGCACTGCTCTGGGAATGCAAAGCAGTTTTAACTTAATTTAACTGGCTGCTGGGTTCTGCTTGCTTGATAGGGCTTTGGCACGGAAAAGTTAAATAAATTGAAAGTAGATTGTATGTATCAAAAGCATTAGAAATATAGTATAGTAGCATTCTCCTTAGGATTCTCTTAGTTTAAAAATGTTTAATTTTAAAAAAATTAAGGAAATTTATACACATGTTAGGATGAAATAAAAAACCCCAAACCAGCAAGCTAATTTTTACTCCTGCTGTTGACAGCACGTATTAGTAATTTAACTGTATATTAATACATTTTTGTGTGTGGAAATAGATGATATGGTGCTGGTGATATCCATGTGATAAATTCCAAATCCGTGTAATTGGTTATTGGTTGGTGCTAAGCATAATATGCAGTTTTCACCAACACACACGCACAGTCATTTCAGGAGACTAATCAGAATCTTACAAGATATGGAAGATCTATGGTAGTTTCGGAAGGGAGAAATTCATAAGGTTCTCCATCATAGTAGATGGTTTATACCATGTAATTTTATAGGGGGTGTGGTGGAAATATATATATGTAATATTTATGCTGAAGAGAGCACTCTAGAATACTTTTGGCAACTTCATATCAAGCAGTTTAAAGTTGGAACATTTTTCATGTAATCTCTTGTAAATGGGACTGGTTCCAGAATCACACTCCTAGGTATATAAAGCTTATGAAAAGATGTACAACTACAATTAACAACAAGATAAAAAAACTAGTGGATATTTCAGTCTTGATATTCCTTTATCATTATTTCATGTAGAAAAAAGGCACAACAGTGCCTCTTAATAAATTTCAGAGGGATTTCAACCAGATATTGAATTATACAAATAATACACTTGGGCCATTACGCATGGAGCATTCATTGGTCCAAAATAACTCTATTAGCCTCAAAAATGCAAAGGCACATCATAATGACTAATAATAGTTTTGAGATATGGAGTTTATAATAGAATAATAGTTATGGAGTAACAACCATTAGCAGTGCTGCTTTAAAAAGCTAACAATTTTGGTGATTCTTCTCGAGTACCATGGTTATTTTAACTATAGATTTAAGTTGTAATATAATGTGTGGAACTAATTTTAATATAGTTCATATTTCTACTAAGGTATGCACAGTATTTTGAACAACAGCAGAGAAAAGTTGCTTCAAGTTTTCTTTCTCCTTTTCTATTCAGAGGATCAATTTATTTTTTAAAAATATTCGAGATCATTCATTCTTCACCTTTTAAAAAAGGTGAGTTGTTTCTCTAGAGACTGAAATTTATCAGCTCACGTTAACAAATGGATGAGAATTAAGTCTAAAATGTCTTGTGCATTGTGATATATTGATGATCTTGGTTTCATTCTTGGCTTCTGTTTTTGTACAATTCCCAGCAACCACACACTACACAACAAAAACACTAGCCTAGCCCATTGCCAACTCTGTCCACATATCTATTCAAGTGACACCATCATAGGACCTAATGACATCAGCCATGCCATCAGAAGCTCATGCCCAAATACATTTGTTAGTCTTTAAGGTGCCACAAGTACTCTCGTTCTTCTTTTCATATGCAAGGCAACACAAAGTGTTCTACAAAGTACTCCAACAGGTAGTTTTAGGGTATGGCTACACTTACAAGATTATAGCGCTATAGGTTATAGCGGTCCTCTCATACAGTAATATGTATAGCGCTATTGTATGTCCACACTCAGACGCGCCAGCGGTATAGCATGGCCACATTTGGGGCACTTAATGCGGCATTAAGAGCAGCGCATTAGGGCAGGTATCCCAGTATTCAGCTGGGTGCAACGTGCTTTTTAAACGAGGGGGATGAGGGGGGACGCGTTGTGTGTATGTAGAGGGAGAGAGACAGTGATTTTTCTGATCTTCTGCCGAGCCTCCGTTCACAGAAGGCTTTGTTTTCACACAGGCTCCCTCCTTAAACATTTGCATTGCTTATCTGCCGAGTTAAGAGAGAAACTCTAAAGAGGTACTTCCACATTCCTCCAGCTGAGTTCAAAACAAAGGGAGGAGACGTCAATTGCCTTAAATGGCTCTAGGCATCTCCAGAGATCACTTGTAGCGCAGTGGGTGTCCACATTCTTGCTGTAGCGCTACAGCAGCTGCGCTACAGCCCTTATTCCCCATGTGGAGGTGGATTAACAATAGCGCTATAACTCAGCAGTTATAGCGCTCTACGTGCCTTGCCAGTGTGGACAGGGAGGAGGTTATAGCGCTCGTGGGGGCTTTATAGCGCTATAAAGTGCCAGTGTAACCAAGCCCTTAGTGTTTGTGTGGCAACACAGTGGAGTACCTTTATGACTAAAAGTAGTTCAAAAAAGGGGCTGATTGAGCAGTCGTTATTCTGTCAAAATTCAGTGGGGACTTTGCCTGAGTAATTACTGTAGAATGTGCCCACATATCTTGGGAACTAACAGCCCTTCTCCCATTAGCATGGGAGAAGAATGCTGGCCAGATCCTCAGCTGGTGTAAATTGGCATAGCTCCATATATGGCTCAACACCAGCTCAAAGCCAACTGAGGACCTGGCCCGGGGTGGGCAAACTATGGCCCGGGTGCTGCATCTGACCCTCCAGACGTTTCAATTCAGCCCTCGAGCTCCCACTGGGGAGCGGGGTCTGGGCCTTGCTCCGCTCCGTGCTCTCCCAGAAGCAGCAACATGTCCCCCCTTCAGCTCCTACACACAGGGGCAGCCCCACGTACTGCCCCCACACCTCCCATTGACTAGGAACTATACCCAGTTGTGGCCCTCGGGCCAAAAGTTTGCCCACCCCTGACTTGGGCCCTTTTTTCTAAAACAGGGATTGGGAACCTTTGGCATGCAGCCCACCAGTGTAAGCTCACTGGCAGGCTGGGCTGGTTTGTTTACCTACCGCATCTGCGGGTTCGGCTGATCACAGCTCCCACTGACCACGGTTTGCCACTCCAGGCCAACAGGGACTGCGGGAAGCGGCGGCCAGCATATACTTCGGCCTGCGCCATGCCAAAGGTTGCTGATCCCCATTCTAAAACTTTGGAGGATTTTTATTTAAACACACTTCTACCAGGTAGAAGCAGCAGCCCCCGCAACACCCTCCAGTATTGTGTAGCATTGCCAACTTCAGGCATTCAAAATTCATGAGTCACACCCCAAAAACATTGTGACTGGCTTAAAAATTATGATGTTAAAAATGTCATGAAGTTGGGGGATTTTTCTTTGCCACCTGATTTTTGAACCTATAGGCTCAAATGTACCTCCCTTTCTTCCTAAACATGAGGGCTAGCAATTTAAAAGCAGAGAGTTTCATGTAATCACTTGGGCCCAGGAACTGAGGTTTTAAGAAGAAAAAAATATTGTGGGACTTGGCAACATCAATTAACATCAGCTCAAATAATGGTATGGTACTCAAATACCATTTTCTCACCAAAAGGCAACACTGGTACTCTGAGTAATACTTACATCTAATAATATCATACTTGATGCACACATCATTCTAGGAACTTGGGGCAAAGGTTTCAGGAGGAAAGTGTTTGGAGGAGATGCTAGGAAATCAGTGTGTTTACACATGCTGCTGCCTGCAACTGCAGCATCCCTATAAACGGTTATCTTAAAAAGAGCCCATTTAATGTTAAAACATGCAACCCTTACTTAGCACACGGACCCTGAAACAATAAGAGCCATTCAACTTTTAGGTATTCTGCGAGCAGTCACTTTCAGTTAGCCACATTTTGATCCCATAAAGCCGTATAAATATACTGTCTACAGGGAAGTTACTTCTGATTTACACAGGTGCGAGATCAGAATCCCAATATCCTTAACAAAATTGATAAATATTTTAAATAAAAAAGTTTAACTGGTAACTAAGACTGTGCATTCTGCCATGGATTCTGTGGGCTCAGAATTTATAAAAACCCCAAATGTTCATGTAAAATGAACTGCACTAGAAAAGTACCTCAAGACCTTTCCATTTAATTGACATGCTCTCACAGACCACTAACCCAATCTGTTCATTCCCACATCTTTTGCACTGGTGTCCAGAAAAAACACTCTCACCACACTGGCTGCCTTGCCTCTTTATCGAGGCATAATCCTTCTAAATAAGGCCCTGATGGCGCAATGTGTTCTGCTGGTACAGACCCCAAGCCCATAAAAAGTCCTATTGAAGGATCAGGCCCCAAGTATGATCTGTTAAACCAGTGACTAACTATCAAGTATCTTTTGCTGCTATTACCTACTTCCTGATCATACATCACTGATCGTTGAAGACTGTCCCAAAATGATGTCTGTGACCCTTGGTGTTTTTAATTTATATCTGTAACTGTCCCCCTTTACACCAACTGTCTATTACTTTTCTGAAATATCTTTATGGCAAAAATACAGCCCTACTAACAACAAAACACTTATGCTAATGTGCCCAAATATGTTCAATATATCACACGATACAGATTTGTGCTGTTTATGCAAACACAACAGGATGGAGAATTTGGATATAGAATTCATTTGGAATGCAAAGCATTGTTGTTATAATCATTTTCTTCCTGCCTGATTTTAGTAATATTGTATTTCTCCTGTATGATGCTAATTTATTTAAGTGTGCACATATAAAGGCATGTGCCTAGCCTTTTATACATGTCATATCATCCTAAATAGATTATATGCAACTAGCACACTATTCTGGCATCACTGAAGTGCTTTCTGCTGTAATTGTCATCTATGAAAGATTCAATTGGCTAACATCCCTGGCCAGTCAATAGGGTAGTATACAATTTTGCAGAGTTTCTCTTTGATATATAAGGGAAGAACTTACTCAGTAGCAATTCCAGGAGATTTAACTTTAAATTTGTATGATGAGGACTTGAAGGTTTTAACTCTTATCTTCACCTCAATAGCTCCCAAATATGAACTTCAATACGATAAACAGAAGTTACAGAGAGAAGCAGAAACTTAATGGGAAATAAACAGCATGGATTTAGAAGGGCAATATCTCCTTTAACCTCCTTGACTCTGAAGTAGGTTACAGGCAAGGTTGACTGGGGCAGTGCATATTTCATAGTTTATCTATATTTCCAGGAAGCTTTTACTAAAAGTGTCATGAAATACTCTTACTAAAGTGAAAAGCATAAGAGATTTGGAGCAGAAACACGCATGGGTGGAATAAGTGACACCAAATACTGGAGTGATAAGCAAAAGATCTGTATTAAAGTGAGCTATGCAGTACACAATTTTAATTGCCCTGGTGTTGCAATTAATCATCAATCCAAGTTGGCAGCAGGTAGCTTAATACCCTTGTCTCTCTGCTTGGGAGAGCGAACAGACCATTTTCATGTATATTTCAGGTCTAAGGCTCTACTGAACTAACACTGGAAGATTTTCAGTGGAGAACTGGCAGCAGCACCATGGGGCCTCCCATTTCTATTTAGAAGTGTCTCAATTCTACTAATATTTCATAGACACCTCTCTGATGGATGGATTTCTGTTACAGGATGGGGACATGGGTATGTTTGGACAGCTGTGCTCTGTCTTTGTCCCCAATTTTCTGGGTATAGTTTGAGAAGCAGGTGCCTCATATACGAGTTTGGTGTCCTCTTGATCTCTAAGATTTTAATAAGGCCAATTAATAGGTGACTGAAAATCTTGGAACACTCCAGAATTCTAAATAATCCTGGGTTGAACTGATGTACACCAATGTGATTTTACCCTCTCCCGCTTATTCCAGGCTAGGCCAAATGTGTCCTATTTGCAGAAAGAAGCAGAAAATAAAATAATCTAACTATTTTAACTCTCATCCTTCAGTCCATTACAGTTACCTTTCTCTACTGTCATCATTACTGGGCCCTCAGTCAGCAGCTGCCACTCTCCAGCAATCCAGCTCTGAAGGCAGCATCTCAGTAAGGATGGCATGGTATGGTATGGTATTGCCACCCTTACTGCTGCACTGGTGCTAGTAGGATGCCCCCTTCAGAGCTGGGTGCCTAACCAAACTCCACTGCTCTCCGGCCACCCAGCTCTGAAGGCAGCGCAGATGTAAGGGTGGCAATACTGCAACTCCCTAAAATCATCGTGACCCACCCTGAACTCCCTTTTGGGTCAGAACCCCCAATTTGAGAAATGCTGGTGTCCCCAGTGAAATTTGTGTACTATAGGTTAAAAGCACAAAAGACCAGATTTCATGGAGGGGGACCAGATTTCACATTCTGTGATGCATTTTTCATGGCCGTGAATTTGGTAGGGCCCTACGCGTGGACTTATCAGCTATTGAGACCCGGAAAACTTTTACCATTGTTGGTAGGGTGTGTGCCTGTGGGTGCTGGAATAGAGGGTCTGGACTATGAGGTGGTATCACATGTTCACTCACCGCTAGGGCGCCTCCTGCTAGTCATCCTGGATTAGCTCTGCCAGGCATTGGGTGCTCCCTCTTGCGGTATCTTCCCCTGTCCTGCCTTGATCTGTGGCTGCACTCACTCCAGAGACTGTGGTCCCCTCTTCACGGCTTGGCCCTCCAGCCAGATCACTAAGGTCCTCCTGTTCTGGGAAAATCAGAGTCATTCCAGACACACTGGCTGGCATCTCCAAAGCCTTTGCCACTTCTCAGTGGCTAGTAGGGGAATCCAGACCCATCCCTTTGTGACACTTTGTCCCTCAAAGTAGCACCCAAAGCCCCCATATTCACCACTGTGCTAGGTATAAAGTGTGCCTTGTGAGGTAACATTTTAAAAGTCTAGATCTGTTGAATAATATCCTATTGGACTGTATGTGAAGTTATGAAGTATTGCTACATGTGCTACTGAAATACATTGTGTGGTTGGGAGACGCCCACAGCCAGCCTTTCAATTGCAACGAAGGAGGACCAGACAGGCATTGTGACCCATCAAGAAAAGAATCCACTATTCCAGAAACTTCTCACAGAAGGCATGTATGCCATGGGGGAAGACTAAACCGCACCACAGCAAGGACCTTTCTAGCACAGTGGTTCTGTGTTCTAGCCTGTGGCTTGCAGGCTGCTTGCACCCCAGTCAGCACAGAGCTGCAGCCCATGTGACATCCTCAGGGCCATACAGGTAGCACTGGATGCAGCCCACATAACTCATTGTGGGCCACATTTGCAGCCCACAATGGTACACAGGTTGAGAACTACTGTTCTAGCAACTGGAAGAAAGAAGATTAGTAACATCATCACTAGGCCTCTCTCCCCCATCCCAACACTTGGAAGATTGTCTTGAAGACAAGGACTTCAAATTGGGGAGATTAGTCCCAGGATGGAAGCGGGGAGGGGGCAGGGTCCAGTCTGTGTACTGAGAAACTGTAAGCTGATTTTACCATCTGCTAGGATGAGAGCCTATTGTTTCAAATCTTGCTTAGCCTGTTTAAGTTAGAATTTAGTCTGAGTTTGTTTCTTTCCTTAGGTACCCAACTTTTTTCTCTAGGCCTGATACCTATAACCACTTAAAAATCTCTCTCTTTGGTTAAACAGTTTCATATTTTATATAAGAGAGGGCATTTGTGGTTGAAGTGCTTTGGGAATCTCAGCTCAGGAAACAAGAGCTACTGCACATCCACTACCCTTTTGTCAGAGTAGCAAACTAGGCAATGAGCTTACACTGGTCAGACTTCTGAGAAGCGCAAGGTGGTCTGGAGCATAGGGCCAGAGCTGAGGGAAAATTAGCTGAAGCCTCTCTATTGATGGTTCATGAGTGGCTGGGAGATCATTTATGTAACTCAGCTGGGCATGTCCCTGTCTGTGGTCATCTGTGTAAATTCAGTGCCTGTCAGAGGGTTGTAGCTTGACATCAGCATCACAGTGTGAAAGGCTGCCCAGGCTGGTGGGTCCAGGTTGCATCTCAGGGACCCCAATTACACCCCTACACTGGGGTCTAGCCCAGGGACCCTATAATGAGAAGCCAAGGTCTCTGCACAGTCCTAACCCTTGCTACGGTTTCCCCTGAGCTTCTTCTTACTTTCCTGGCATCCCATCTGTGTTTGCCAGCCTCTCAAACATCTCCACTCAGGAAGTACCTGCCTGCCTGGGCTCCATCTGTTCCCACACAGGGGAGCCTGCATGCAATCAATTCCCTGCTCCCCAGCTCCTCCTCCAAGTGCAGTCTGGGGAGTTAATTGGCAAGTCTGGCCATCTTAACTCCTCCAATTCTGTGTGGGGTGGATACCCCATCATGGAGGGCTTAACTCTTCATTTCCTTGCTTGAGTTTGAATCAGGCATGGTGTGTGTAGCACCCTTAATTACTTCACAGCAAAGTATGTCTGTGTATTAATTTCCTTAGGTTTTTTTAAATGGTTAATTCAGAGTGGAAACTGCAGTATTGGGGAGAGGGGGAATGGGGACTTGCCAGAGGTAGGAGTGCAGCTGGTGATGGAAAGTATTTTATTTGTCATCAGCTGTGCATGAGCATTTCTGTGTTGTCAGCTAAAACTTGACAACAATGCATAGCTCCTAACCAAGAAGGCTTTATGTGCACTCACTCCCATCAGGCATGTTTGCACATGCCCAGGTCTCATTAATCAGGCTGTGTGTGTACCACACTCCCATCAATTCAGGTGTGTATACAACCAGCATCTCTCCCTATCCCACTAGACAATCAAGTTTGTGTGCCCAGTGCATAATGTTTCAGTTACAACATGAACAGCAATAAAATCCTTACAGTTCACCTTTATCCTTTTGAACTTCCTTTCAGCCAAGTTTTGTGCAGAAATAATTTTTTTTTTAAAGATAAGTCAAAGAAAAGTAGGACTTCTATGGGCAATTTTCAGCCAGAGCCCAAGTTGAATGATTTCTTATTAAAAATGTATGAAGAGAAACCAAGCAAAAATTCTAAAAGCTTAAAAAGCTAACTGAATTGTCATGCTGATTGGCTACCTGCTTTTAGCAAAAAAGAAGGTTTGCCTGGTGGAACTGTCTACTCTGCTGGGTGGGTGTAGTATAGTGAATCTCCTTATCCTTTGGTGCTTCCTGGTGATGCCACTCTGGCCTGCAGTGGCAGACCTCTTCCTGTAATTTGGCTCTCTGAATAGATCACTTTTAGTCCTGCCCCTTCCAGGGAAACTCAAGTCCAGCATGCCATCAGTTCGGCAGCACCATGCCAGAGGTTTGGTTCAACTTCAGGCTTTTGGGCCTGCCAGCTCTTGGCTCTGGAGTCTTTATGTCCCCATAATCGGTGGGCCAGTAGGGAAACTGAGGTGCACCTTCTACACTGGGTTCCAGCCCAGGGATCCCATATGAAGCAGAAAACATCTCTTTGTTCATCTCTTTGACCTTCTGCGGTATCTCTGGGCTACTTTCTACTGGGGCCTGCATCTAGACCCATCACAGTCTTTTCCCAGCTGACTCTTCTGCTGGTCTCAAAACAAAGGGGATCCAAACTAGTTAAGGAACAACAGAAACAAAAAGGTTCTACACTAGATCTACCCCTCCAAGACAGCTCTGACACTTAAGAGTCTCAGGTTAGGCTTTAGCCCCAGGTGTTTCTTCCAGGCCATTTCTAGTTAGTTTCTGATCCAAGCCAGACCTTCCTTCACAGGGATAGCTCAAGAAATCTACTCCTTCTCCAAGTCAGCAACCACTGAGCTTGGCTTTTTCTTAATCTCCCACCTTGAGGCTTGACACCTTGCTTGGGTGTAACAGGGTGAGGCTGATTGAGTGGACATGTTTTCATTAACTTCTCTATTCCCCATCACATCCACACTTTAAGTGCACTTTACAATGTGACCCTAAGTATAGAGTCACTGCCTGCCAGGGTCTCCATAGTGACAGAGCAATGTCTACAAGCTTGAAAAGGTCTGAGCAGAGCACATATTGAATTGCAGACACCATTTTCAAAGCTACTTTATCAAACATGGCAAGCTCATTTCTCGAGGAAAGGTAGGGAACAGATTTGTGAAATCTAGAAGTAAACCCCAGTTCCTTTCTTGAGATTCACCTAAGGTGGTACAGCAATGCACAAATGTTTTTATGGACTGTAATGCTGTAGCACATCATCCATAGATTTAGAGACAATCAGAATTTTGATAACAACCTAAGCAATAAGGTATCTCACAGGCTGAACAAAACAAACTACTATTTTTCCTGGTATCAGTACAAAAGCTAGAAGAAAGGAGATGGCAATATTACTAAGCTTATTTGCATATGAAAAAGTGGAGGATTTTTGTATTAAACTCAGAGTTACTCAGGCCAGGAAAACTTACATCTTCTGGGATCTTGAATCAGGCAGTAGTCCACTGAAGAAAATCCAAGAAGAAAATTTGGTTGTATTGTCTACAAGCAAAGATGATTATTTTGCTGACTATAAATTATAACCATTGCTTTTACCACACTGACCTGAATAGTTGAAGTTATAATTGTTATAACAGTTGTAATATTCCCCTCTCAGTAACGTATTTACTTAAATGTTATGTGTCAAAAATACTGTATAAAGCCTATTTCCATTCATTCCAAAATTTAACATCCAAAATGCTATGTGTCTTTTAGACTCTAAGTTCGAGGACAAGAGTAGTCTCTTGATTCATGTTTGTATACCATCCAATAAAATAAGGCCTTAATCCTGACAGGAGCATTGGGAGCCACTATACTAAAAATGTTTAATAAACAAACATATATACCAATAGTAGCCTTAGGAATAACTGGGAGCTATAAAGCTTCAAGGTAATTTTTTTCAACACTCTATAAGTGATTTAGGAGCTTAAGCTCAATTTTTAAAATGTTGACTCAAAATGATATTTTTAAATGAACATTTTATTCTGAAAATTGTATTTTTGAATGAAGCGTCAAAACAGTTCATTTTGAAAATTTGAGAATGAAATGTTTTGATATTTCAAAAAAGAAATCAAAGTTTCTTGTATGAAACTATTGGCCAAATTTGACCAGAATTCATTAATGATTTTGGTGACCCCCCAAAATGCATTTTTTTGGCAAGTTTACTATTCTTTAAAAAAAAATAATTCAGTTTTAATATTGTTTACTATGTCCTAGACTGAGGCAACTTTCTGAGAACAACATATGAAACACTGGGAAACATGAAAGACTAGTAAATGAATGTTCAGTAAGTTGCTTTAGTCAGTTAGCAAAACAAAAAAGCGGACAAGATTAGAGGCATACCAGGTTATCCACAATATCATCCACCTGATTCTCAGCTCACAAAATACAGTATTGAAATGCAGGTGAGATCATTATGTACAACAGGGGTCCATAATATCAGATACCCTGGGTCCTCAGAAATCAATGGGAGTTTTGTCATTGACTTTAGTGGGGCCAGGATTGTACCCGTTATGTTTTTGTCTTTGTTTTCTGATTTACTCATCTCTTTTTCATGATGCTTGGATTCTGTTTCATTAGCAAAGATTAAAACTGAATGTAGAAAAGGTAAACAAGTGGAACTTTATTAAACCCTGTGTACTGTTCCGAACATATGGCTGAGTTGCTTCCAGTCTAACTCTGTCCATTCCTTGTTCCCCTTGTGTCTCCTCAACAACACTGGTCCTCTGACTTGAGTTGTATTAATCATGGCACACAGTGCACAGGTTTCAATGTGAATTCAGTGGGGAATGAACTTGGAGCAGTGCCTCTATAACCGACACTCCCTTCACACTTGGAGGATAAAATGACATCATGCATAACTCAAGCATTTTCTAAAGGTGGAGCCTGTCCTCACACCTGAGGTAATACCTACTCATCTCCTCCTCTTATGTTATGATCCCATGTCCTCCCACAACCTGATGAAGCCATCTTAGGGCACTTGTATGATACACACAGACCCAGATTCTGCCCGTACTATGTCGCCTTTGTGTCACTCTGACTTCATAAAGGGAACTTAAAGCTACCCCAAAGGGACATGTGAGGATTTCCCTTGTGTATGGGGGTCTTCAGGCCTGATTTTTGTCCCCTGGTATAAGCATACTAGGGGTGTTGTAAGGGTTGCTGGTGGAACAACCCCAAGGGCTCTTCCAACTAGCACTAGTTACAGCAGCCTCAGGATTGCTCTAACTTACACAGGGTCCAAATCAGTCCCCAGAGACTACTATGATGGGTTTGGAGAACTGAGGCAGAAAAATGGCTTTTTGCTGACATTTCTCGCTCATCCCTCACCTAGGAACTCTGAGCACTACTCAGGCACTTCTGAGGAACTGTCCCAGAGTATTTGCTCTTGCTAACTTTATCTTTGTGTTTCTAGTTAAAGATAATATTTTGCAGTTACTGCCTTTCACTTAAGGATGTCAAAGTGCTTTACAAAGGGGAGTACTATTATCCAAATGTTACAAATGGGGAACATGAGGGAGAGAGACCACTCTTCATTTTATTGTTATTGAAGACACCCAGCACCTTGCAGGCTAATGCCCCAAGAGTTTGATCCCACATTGAACTGAAGAAAGATTTGCATGGAGAGTTAGCACATTGGCGGCAACCTCACAATGAGCAACTCCATCAATAATTAAGTGTGTTTATGACCCACTGTGGTTATGACCCAGTCATTGATATAAATAAAGCAGTACATATGTACACATCCATCACTTTGAGCTTGAAAACTCTTACTCTTTGTTGTCCTTATTGGAGTAGTACCCATTATTTCAATGATACTCTTCATGTGCAAACAGGTTGTTCAAGGGTTTTCATCATGTTTTATCATTTCGTAGTTCCTTGTGAACTTTTTCCTTCTATAGGGTCAAATCTTGAGGATTTTATTGAGGCCTTATTGTAATCAACAAACTAGATGTGCAGGAAGGGGCCCTCAGGCAGTGGTTATCTGGAAAGCTCCTCCCTTCAGTTAGTCCTATCCTAAGGGCTGCAGGTCTGTTCTCTTCCCTCATCTGCCAACAACTGAGCTCATCTGCTCCCCTTCCAGCTGTGTATGACTTGCTCCTTACTGGTCTTCTCCTTAACCAGGCTGTTCATGACTTGCAGGTATAGCAGGGTGAGACAGGCGGAGCTCAAAGTAGCTCCTTAGTCCCTAGAAAGAAGCTAGAAGCACCCCAAAAATAATTTCTCAAAGTCTGAGGTGGTATTGAGTGAGTCAGTGGCAGGATTTTGGTGGAAAGCCTTTCTCCTAGCCCCTGGGGAGTTTGATGCCAGTCTCCTTGCTCGAACAAAATCCAAACCTCTCCCTCAAGCACATAAATATAAAAGTTTTTAGGTAGTAACTCAAAACAAAGAACTCATAATAATTTCTAATAGGATGGAGTTTCCCTGGCAACAGCAAGGATCATAATTTCAATTTATCAGCAAAGCAGCTTCCAACAACAAAAACATACACCTTACAGACACAGGCACCCAGACCAAGGCCAATTTTCCACATTCCCCCCACCCCAATGAATCTGTCCTTATTAGTAACACACTGCAGGTGTGAAGGTCAGATTTTCTGACACTGTGGTGTTCTCACTTCCAGTTTATGGGGACTAAGTGCACAAGATGCACATATATCAAATCCACTTCTCTCATAACACCAAGGGCTTCTATTCCAAAAGTCCAAGACTGCCAAACAGCAGGGCACTTTCAGCCACACCCCCTTTCCTCCTATCCATGCCCCTTATACCAGGGCCAGAAAGGAGGGGTAAAACAGAGCTGACTTTGATGGCCCTTCATCACCCAATCTTCTATGCTGAGGGAATCCTCAACTAGCTTGTTAAACCTGCTTTCCACTTTGCTGCCAGAGCAGAACAAAGCAAGTGGAAAAGGGGCCAAGGTCTGGCTCTGCATCTTTCTCAAGAGGCCAAATGAGTTAGCTACACAAAATCCCTATGCTCAGCAGAGCCATGCAGGATGAATACCAAAGATGATCCCTCCATGTGGCCAGACTACAGTGCTATCCAGTTGGTCATTAGCCCAATCCATGCAGCTTTAATATTTATCTGTGAAGCAAAGGATTTCCACAAAATAAACTTTTAAGAGCTGTTGAAAGGTCTCAGCTTTCTGCATCATCTGCTCACCTGCTAGGAAATGACAATATACACAATGGAATCCTTAGGCCAAACATTAGTGGCCCTTCAAATAGCAAAGTATCAGCGAGTAGCAAACAAACATTTTCCCTTTGAAAGCTGCATTGCGAAAATAGTGTACATCTCATTGTACAGAACAAACAGATTAGTGCCCCATGCAACTGATGTTTTGTACAGCTTGGGCATTGACATAATGATCTTATGAAGCTGGGGCTGGGCCAGTCATAGTTCCAGGAACACAGCAAGAGATTGATTTTAAGTGAGTTTTCTACCATCTGTGGTCAGGTTATGCTTGGGGTAGCTCATATCTGCAAGAGCAGCAATAAATATGCCATTGAGACAACAACAGGCTTGCATGAAGAGGAAAAAAAGGAGAAGCCAATCAGACTAGAGCCACAGGTCATGCCTGTCAGTAAGACTGAGCTGTCTATGAATCCTAAGTCTTCCATAAGAAAAGATCTAAGTGAAAACTGGTTCTGGGGAGGTGCTTCCTCTGTGGAGAATTCAGGATTAAAACTTGAATTGATTGTAATATTTATTCAGATAATGCTGGTATAGATATTTTGGCTCTATTAGCGAGGCAATAGTAAAATATATTTGGCTGGAAATGACTGACTCCAAATTGCTCTGTTGTAGTAGTGAGATTGCAGGGCAGGGCAACATTCAGTCATTGTATAAATGGGTGTAATTCCATTGGCTTCAATTGAATGTGCCTGTTTATCCCAGCTATGAATTTGGCTAGAAAAGAGACGTGTAGAAAAAAGGAGGCCGCCTTCCCCAAACTTTTGGCTAGGGTTGCAGAGCTATCCCTCCCTCACAAAAAAAAAAATACACTTAGCTGAACATGTGCCACCTATCAGCCATCTGCAGTACATGCCTTGTGCCAGTTCCTAGGGTGGGATCGCTTGAAGCTCCCTTAAGATCTGAACTATCAGCACAAATAGCCACCAGTAGCAGTTGTTAAACATGAGACATTTATGTCAAGTGAGAAAGCACAGAAAATATTGTTGAGAGAGAGCCCCTGTTTTATGTTTTGTTATCTCAAGCATCTAGTTGTAGCAGAAAAAGGCTTGCTAGCGCCTTTACCATTATAACAAAAGCATTTACCATTATAACAAAATTCACAAAGCCGCGATTATTACAAGAAAATCTTTCCATAGTTTGGGTCAGGAAAAAGGTCTAATAGGAAACATGAAGGAATGTGATGTCATTAAAGTGAGAGGGTAATATTCTGTTATCAATTACACCAATGTAAAATTGGAGAAACGTCAATGGTTGAATTGATGAACTCCAGATATGCACTGGTATAACTGAGAACAGAATTTGACTCCTTTTCTTTGTTTTTTGCTATGAGGATTTCTACAACAGTGGAGTGTTGTGTACATGCTGTGATGCTATAGTGAGTCGTAGATATAATGATGCATTTTCCTGATATGATATTGCATTTAGAAACAGTATTTAATCCATCCCTTCCCCAGACTGAAGCTATATCTTGTTTTTTCCAGTGATATATTTAGCAGCAAATGTATACTCTCTAATGATGATTACATCATTTTAAAATATTACTATTATTGTATTTGTTATATTGCAGGGTTTGTTGGGACAATCCAATCCTACTTCTCATTAAATAACTATGAAGCAGCATGGGATTAGGCAGTAATGCAGACAGACTAAACAGCTGTTGTATATCACTAATATATCCACTGGCATTGTCTTGCATAAAATGAATTATAATAAAATTCCAATAATATAACTCTTCCCTTTGGTAGGAGCATCTGTTTACTTCACTTTCTGGTAAAGGAATGTTTCTGAACAAATGTCATTGCTGTAAGGATTCACTGGCTCTAGACCCTTCTCTTACTAAATGATTGCTCTTCACAATTACATTTAAATCCTGAAGACTCAGTATATTGAAGCCACACTCCTCTTTTGACTTGCTTAATGCAATTCCTGATGGCAAAAATAACTTTATAAATAATATTTATTCCTCTATAATATTTAGGCATTAATATTCACACCTACAGCTCTGATTAGCTCTACCCATGTATGGCTTTTTATAACAGTTTTCCATTTCACCAAGACTAATTTTGGTCCCATTTTCTGGATTACATTGTTGAACTCCTCCATCAGCTCTTAGGGAGCATGTGCATTGTGTGTGAGCAATAGCATGCTGTCTGCCATTGGAAAGCAGATGCGTCTTTTTTTGTTGATCTAATAATCCCAAAGTCTTCTTGATATAACTAAGTCATGGGCAGATTTGGAAACAAGTATTATTTCCTTGTCATATCCCATATACTACTGGATACATACATACATACTATTAAAATATGAAATAAAATACTGAACCACACCCATTGTATACATTGCCACTTGTCTATGGGCATCTAATTTCAGAGAATTTTTCTGTTGATCTTGCTTCTAAAGCATCATCAAACAAAATGGTAAGTTACGATAGCTCATTGTGTCTAAGTGCATGTATTAAGTGGAAAAAGTAACTAACTGTTAAAAACCCAAAGCCATTATGTTCTCTTCATTGATATGAATCCATCATTGCAGAGAAATACAACTGCTGTCTGCTTTTTAATGGAGTTTATAGCATCTAGACAAAGTTAAATCTACCTATATTTTTCTGGATTGAATAATTGTCATAGAATCATAGGAATGCAGGTCTGGAAGGGATTTTGATAGGTCATCTAATCCAGCACTCCTCTTACCCCCGCCCCAGGTGAGGCATGAGCAAATTTACCTAGACAATCTCCGATACGCGTTATCTAGGTCTAAAAACCTCCAAATGATGGGGATTTCACAACCTCCCTTTGTAACCTGTTCCAGCAATAAAGTATCCTTATTAAAGTTAGGAGAAAACTTTCTAATATCTAACCCAAGTCTCCCCTGTGGCAACTTACGCTCATTACTTCCACTTTCATTGAACATGGAGAACAATTGATCCTCTTTATAAAATCCCTTATAAAACATTCCATGTTTGAAGACTTATCAGGCCTTCCGTCTTCTGTTCTCAAGACTAAACATGCCTATGACCTTTTGTCATAGTCAGGTTTTCTAAATCTTTGCTCATTTTTGTTGCTCTCCTCTGACCTCTCTCCCACTTGTCCACATCTTTCTTAAACTGTGGCACCCAGAAATGGACACAGGACACAAGCTGAGACCTCACCAGTACTGAACAGAGCAGGGCAGTTGTCTCTTACATACAATGCTTCTATTGATATATATCAGAAATATTTGATTTTTTGCAACCATTTCATATTGTTGGTTCATATTCAATTTGTGATCCACAATACCACACAGATTTTTTTTATGCAGTATTACAGCCTACAGAATTATTCCCCTTCTAAGTGTAGTAATTTGCACTTGTCTTTATTAAATTTCAACATCTTGTGATTTCAGCCCAATTCTCCAACATATGTAGGTCCTTGTGAATTCTAATCCTGCCCTTCAAAATGCTAGTAACCCTTTCCATCTTGGTGTTCTCACTTCATTATACAAGTCACTAATAGTCACTGGACCCAGGACAGACTCCTACAGGACCCCACTAGATATATCCTTCCAGCTGGACATTGAACCATTGATAAGTGCTCTTTAAACATGTTTTTTTTTTCATTTAGACCCACATTATAGTTCTTTCATCTAGACCATATTTCCACCCGGATATGGTTAATGACACAGATGGTCTATAGTAGACCCCTACCAAGACATTGCCCTTGCTTTTTTCTCTCTCTATCTTCATCTAGAAACTTTCAGTTGATCTGCCTTTTACTTCCTTCTGGACCTCAGACCAATATACATATTCTTGATGTATAATGCAACATCTCTTCCTTTTTTCCTCTGCCTAGCGTTTCTGAAGGAGCTATTCCCTTCCTTCTGTACCAATATTGCAATTGCAAGATTTATCTCCCAAATCTCTGTGATGTCACTTAAAGACTAGATTATGACTTGTTTATTCCCAAATTCCTTGCATTTGTTTATAGAGATTTAAGATTTTGAGCCGATTCCTCCACTGTTTTCCTCTTGTTGCTCCTATGACCCTCCTGTAATTTTCTATATCCCTCCAAACACTTAGTCTTCTGTTAAGGTTGCTTTTTTTAGGTCACCTGTGGGCTTGTTCACTTGCCCACTTTGACCCTAGTTTCAAGCCATTCTCACTTGGGTGGCAAGTCTGTGTCTAAAGATGCTCTTTCCCTTCATGAGGTGAATTCCATCTCTTCCCAGCAATCCTCCTTCCTGGAACAGCATCTCCTTCAGAGGAAGCCAAAGCCCTCCCATCAACATTATCTGCAAGTCATGCATTCATCTCAAGGATGTGCCTGTCCCTGCCTGGTTCCTTACTCTTAACAGGATGAATGAGAACTACTGCATTGTTGCCAAAAGACAGCATGGATCAGGCAATTAAAGGACTCTGCCTGACCTCTGGACAGCAGAATGAATGCACCATTCCCGAAAGCCCTATTGGCACAATGTAAAGCAGGAGCTACCATGCCCAGGCCACAGTATGGAGCCAACCATCAGTAGCAGAGATGGAGTTTGTGATCCTGGACCCAGCTAGCAAACATAATGACAGGGGATTGGGAAGGGAGATGAGTCGACAAGGAAGGACTCCACCAAGAGGAAGGAAGGCTGATGCAGTGATTAGGACACTAATCTGAGATTCAAGACATCCAGATTTAATTTGTGGCTCTGCCACAAACATCCTGTGTGACCTTGGCCAACTCACTTAATCTCTGTTCTTTCAACAGAGAGCTTTGTATGTAATGTCCTGAATTTTTTAAATGAAGTAAACTGAAAAAAAAAATCCTCCAGAAAGTCCATTATTTGGCATCATTTTAACATGCAGCGTTGGAATCGGCTCAGTCCTGGGATGGAGCATGCCAAGTGCAGATGGGATCTTCGGGGAATTTATCGGCTAACGTATAAGCCATTTAAGTCGACGTGAGCTATAATTATTCAAAGTCTTTGAATTTGGCAGTTGTTTACAGGGATGGCAAAAGGCACACCCCTGATACATAGGGCATTCTCCTGCCTTAATTAAGTCTCTGCTTTAAAACATGGAGGTCTCAGAGCTGTTCAAAGAAAAGGCTGATTTTACGAGTATGACAATATATTTTTCAATGTACATGTCTGAGAAATGGCTGAACCATTATGGCTAAAATTTTCCAAAACAATTTAGCCTCAGCCAGATGCTAAGCATGGAAATTTTCAGCCCAAAAAGTTATAAGCAACTGAAAACACCTCCACTGTGTCAGCGACTGCCTGTCTTAAAACCTGGGGCACAGGGCTCTTAGGGGTGAGTCAATTCCAACCTGCCACCCAGTGACCTGTTAACAGTGGTCAGAATACAAGCTGAACTCTGACAGAGGACTCCAGTCCTGGGCTCTGACTGGTGGAATGCTGGGGGTAGATTGCCAATTTTGGTTGGATGCATTCCTAGAGATTTCAGCACATGAGTGGCTCCCAGCTTCTATTTAAACTAAGCACAGGCACAGAAAACTGTCCATGAAGCTAGGTTCCTCCTGCTTTGGACTGTGTCCCCTGAAATATCTCCTGGTAATCTACCCTACCTGCCCCTGACATCTGACTCCTTGGTTTGCACTCTGGGCTGTCTCAGACTCTGACTTCTTGGTATCTCATTCAGCCTAACTCCCAACTCCTGCACTGACCACCAGATCAGACCACCCACATTCTTGTCATGACACGTTGTGACTCATAATTTGGAAAGGGATGCTGGAAATGCAGCCATATGGCTACAATTGCTTAATGTACATAATTACATTAGAAGAAACTTGTCATTGAGATTGTGTGTTATAGCAAGTGGAATAATAAATAATACTGAAAAAAGATTTGTTGAAGAAATTCCAAAGGCTGCACTGTCATTTCTGTTAAAATATTTAGATAGAACAATTTTAAAGTTACCAGAAGAATCAATCATTTAACCATGAAGAAAAACACATCAGGATTCAACAGCAGTGGCAGAAGAACAATGCAACATCATGTGGCCATCTTCAATGTGACTGACAGAGTTAAGTATGAATTACCCACACGCTTTTTACCTCAATTAAAGGAATTTTCTTAATCAAGAAATCAACCTCCTAAAAAGCAATCATGGTTAAAGGGAGTTTGAGTACTAGCTCTCACTCCCTAGAAGGGCCCCATGCAGCTGGCATAATATATAACCTCTGAGAGCTAAACTCCTACCACTTGCCTTCTCAGCATGGAGTTGTTTTGAACTGAAAGTGGGGATGTGAAAGGTGAGCGTTCAGTACCTTATAACCATACTACTCTGGGCAGGTGGGACTTGGTAGCCATGATAGGCAGCACCTCAGAGAAGAGACTCCAATTTCAAACCAGGAACATCAGGTATGTCCAGCTGGTTTGTAAAAGTTGTGCCAATCATATGTGCAGTATGTGTGTGTGTCTTCAGGGAGTATACCAATATTAGGGTGCCCAGACACAAATGTGAAAAAAATCAGGACAGGGGATAACAGGAACGTATATAAGCAAGACGCCAAAATTAGGACTGTCCCTATAAAATCAAGAGATTTGGTCACCCTAATCAATACAATGCTAGGGCATCCTATTTAAGTGGTCATTTGTTGCTTCATGTGACAGCTGTGGAAAGCAGGAAGAGGCTACCACATTTGGGCATATGTAGCTAAAGAAATGAACCAAAGAGCTATACTGTATTTGGCTTCCCTGAATGTGGGAACAATGACTGGGAAATTAAGAGAAGTAGCCAAGATATTGAAAAGGAGAATGCAAGTTGTGTGAATACAAGAAACAAAATAGAAGGGGTCAAAATAAATGACTATCAGGGAGAGTAACAAAATAATGCTCAGTAGCAAGTAGAAATAGAGAAGGAATAACCATAGCAGAAATATTACAGGATAAGATAATGGACGTCCAAAGAAAGAGTGATGAGCTAATGAAAGTTAGGATAGCCCTTGGCAGATTACAGATATTTAATGTTTGAGGAAGAATGATCCAGGTTGGTTGTATGATTGATAAGGTGGAATTCCAGGTAGTGCTGAGTGATAAGTACCACAAGCAGAGTACTTGAGTGTCAGATAGGATCTCAATGGGCAGGTAGGAAAACAGTGAGGACCACAAAGATTGTTATAGATGATGAGGCATTGGAATCACAAATGAAGCTGGTGGGGATATCTTAGAGTTAGCCAGAGCCCACGGTCTAATTGTCATCAATACATACTTTGTAAAGGAGGAGCACTTCATTACCCACAAAAGTGATACCTACAGGTCTCAGATCCATTGCTTTCTAACTAGAGCAAGAAATCTAAAAAACATGACAGGCTAAGTGATCCCAGGAGAGCAGATTGCAGAGGAACTGAGATTGCTTGTAGTAGATATCTAGTATGAAAAGACTAGTGAAAGACAAAAGATGAGATGTGGAACAAAGGATAAAAGTGGGGGAGACTCCTGGATGGAGAAGTTAATCTTAGATTTAAGGAGAGAAACACAAAGATTTAGTACTTACTGACCTATCAAGTTCATGAGTCACATGGGGAAAAACAGCTCAAAAGAATCAAGAAGAGACTTTGGGTGGAGCTGGGTCATCAAGTAAACATAAGCAAATGCAAGTTTATACCAGGAACATCCACAGTGGATGCAGCGTTTGCTGTCTGAATATTGCAGAAGTACAGGGAGAAACAAGGAACTGCACATAACGTTTGTGCATTTAGAAAAGACTTATGACAGAATTCCTAGAGAACTGGTCTTGTAATGCCCATGGTCACATAATCTGCCAGAGACATATGTTCAGACTATCAAGGGCATGTACAAAGGGTAACAAGGGGTAGGGAGAAGTGGCTGTGGCTACAGTGAGTAGCCATTCACTGTGGGGGGAGGTCGACATCAATTATCAGCATTCAGCCCATTCCTAACTGTGGTTATAATGGACCCATTGATGCAGGAGATTAGCAGAGAGGCTTCACAGAACTTGCTTTGCTGATGTCATTATGATGCAGTGAGAAAACAAATACGAACTGGAAAGGGAACTAGAACTATGGATAGCTGCATTAGAATAAAATTGCTTATGAATTAACTGACAAAAAATGGAATACATGCAATGTTTCATTGAGAGGGACAACGAGAAGCCAGATGACGAAGTTAAATTCCTGGATTCGGTGTTGAGCCATGACAGCAATGTGAATGGTAGGAACTGCATGAAGAACTCTTGGAGTAAATGGAGGGAGTTTACACAAATTCTCTAAGATGAGAATATGCCAACGGGATTAGGAGAAGAGTATAAGATCATGTTCAGGCTAGCCATGACTTATGGGTTGAAATGCCAATGGTGGTGTTATTCTTTTCTCCTTCACACCACCAAAAATGAGAATGCTCCAGTGGATGTCGGGTGAGATGAGAGCTGAGGCTATGCAATGGAATGATACAAGCCATGATGCAGATAGGGGGCTCCCTCAGAAAAGCTAAGGGAGCATCAACTGAGATGGTTGGGTCAGGAGACAATGAGATATGGGTTACATTGGCCACAGAGTACAAGAACTAGCAGTCATGGGACAAAGATCACAAGGAAGACCCAGACAAAGGTGGTCTGAGACCCTAAAGGAGGACATGAAAATGTTTAAATTCCAGCTTGGAAGACACATTTGACAAGAACACTTGGCGATGCAGAAGAGCTGCCAATCCTGACTGAGAGAACTTCTTAATCAAGTGGTGTTGATTTTTAATTCCTCCCTCAAACATTAATTGTGGGTCCTCTTTCCAGCAGAGGAAGGGTAACTATGTGTTCAACTGCTGAGAAAAGAAGGAATGGACCATGCTCAATAAATCCACAACCATAAGGGACTCTCCATGTGAGAAACGCGCCTAAGTGATGTGAAGCACGTGGGGTAAGCCTCCTCTTTGCCATCACCCCCATCCCTGGAATGGCTAATGGCACTGAGAGTTCTGAGATCCTGCCCATCTGTCTGAAGAGTCCAAGGTCCCAAGTAGAGCTTTTTCCAATCAAAACGATTTTTTTCTGTTAAAAAAGAAGGATGGAGTTTTGGTGACATCAAAACATTTAGCAAATTCATGACAATTTCACCAAATGTTTTTGGTTAAAACCGTCAAAAAGGTAAAAAACTTTCAGAATGTATTATTTTGCAATTCTCTAAAGGAATTTTTGATCAATGACTATCAAAATTTCCTTCAATTTTTTTTTAAAGAAATCTTTTAAAAATGCAACATTTAATTTTGAGTCAAGCAAAGTGTTTTGCTCAACCAAAAAGGATTTCTCCCAGTGTATTAATTTTCTGGAAATTTTTAAAAACGTAATTTTTGGCAAAACTGGAATGTTTTTTTCAGAATTGCCAGTGACCTGGGGGGAAAAAAATCTATTATTTGCATAGCTCTGCTCACAGGCCTGATCCTTCTTGAAGGCTAATAACACTGCCTGCTCACTAGTTTAATTGCATTGACTGTGATGAAGTAAGTAATTTACACTAATGTAAGTGAGAGGGAACCAGGTCCATGAATTTGTTGAATAGGCATGATGCGAGTCAGATGGAACTAATATTGTTTCTAACTCCACATTTTTAATGGTGGCTGATAGCATTTTTGGACACTTCATATGCTATGTTATACTCTGATAAGTAAATTGGAGTACTTTCCAAACTACTGGAAATACCAAGGGTGGATGTCATATTGCATACTGCAAGTTATTGGGCTGAATAGGAGTGAAATTCTACAGCTTGTGTTACCTAGGAGGCCAGACTAGATGATCTAACAGTCTCTTCTGGCCTTAAAAACATGAATCTATTACACATATTTCTTTCCTGACACTCAGATACTATGGAGATGTCATCTTAATTTTTCTTACTGTAAGCTTGGAGACAGAAAACCTTATTTACCATTTCTTTGTGAGTATTTTTCTTTTGATAAATGCAAACTAATTGGATGAATGAACCCAGGAATACAAAACAGCAAACCGAATAAAGACAAACATCAATAGCTGTTTATGGTCCCTTTGATTCAGGCCATGTATAAAATCTATGTCACAAGTGAAAACTTTAAAGCCCATCATATTGATTGTATAAGTATATTAGATTAACCTTTTTCTTTGCAAGATAAGAGAAGTGCTTCCTGTAGAATTTATCAATTAGAAAATCAGATGAAGAGAAAAAGAGTTAATTTGCATCACTTTTGTTCTAGAAAAAAAAGAGCTCTCAGCAAACTCAAGGTCTGCCATCCGAGTGCCCTAGAAAGTATTATGAAATAAGCACTGCTTCAGCTGAAAGGTTGAAAAGCATCATGCTTTAAGGTTAGCCTTTTAATAATAGAGTTGAAAAGCCCATGCACAGGGCAATTTTCAAGAATGAGGACTCTTTGGACATGCAAAAGGAAACTATAATGCTCAGTTTGGAATGCTCTGGAAAGCAGTGGAATTTTCAAAATGAGGGGTGAGTGGTCCAGTTGTTCTGAAATTTTGTAGGCTACTCTGGCCATTCCGCTACCAGGATGTTTTGCAACTAGCCAACTGATTCGTTTCAGGAGGTTTCAAAAGGAAGTCGTCACATTAGGATACATTACCAAAATACTTGTGTTCTCACCCATTCTGTAATGCAGAGGTGTTCCTGCACTGTTCTTCGATGCTAGCACTCAGTAGATGGCCTTGTGGGGTCTATAAAGTGACTTCCAGTTAATATGAATGCATGCAATCCTATGGAATGTACCAGTCACCAAAAATTCACATACTGCTTGGATGAGTGCAGACATTGCATCACATGAATCATGCTATATTGGCTCAGAAGAGAAGCTGTAGGAATACACCAGATAAAGGGCCACTGCAGCATGCTTCCAGCAAAACCAGATGCATTTCTTGGAAGATGCAAGACTACATCAAACATCCTTTTCCCCCAGCACAGAACATCTGGGTGACCATGCTTCTTGAGCACAGAGAAGAGACTACATCAAACATCCTTTTCCCCCAGCACAGAACATCTGGGTGACCATGCTTCTTGAGCACAGAGAAGAG